>CAUYPK010109783.1:0-38274 GCA_963574355.1 Loris lydekkerianus | reverse complement strand
TTGTTTTTTGTATGGCGGAAAAACATAGCCCCTGTCTTAGGTTGCCTGCTCTTGCAGTTTCAGTCTTACCCGTCATGGGGATACAAACATCAATGGTTTGGTCCCTGTCTTAGGTTGACTGAACGCAGAATGATCTTACCCATCTTTTTTACTGTTTGCATATTTAATGTGTGGCCCAAAGCACCTCTTATAGCTCCAACGTGCATCAGGAAAGAGAAAAGGTTAGGCATCCCTGAGAGTCTAATCTCTTTTGTTAACAAATACTATCCCTATCACAGTACCCCATTTCATGAATAGTTTGTGATTGTTTTTTCCCTGAAATGGCAGGGTCAGTCACAGATCCCACAACTGAGGGAAAACGTAGGTACTATTAAAATATAATAAATAACTAGGAACTGATAAATTTTAAGTTTTATTAATATTTGAATGATTAGTTGGAAATTTGCATAATATTATACAATAGTTTTATGTAACAAGTTTACCAATTTTGTCAAAATGTAACCATTGCCAAAATATCACTGATATAAAGACATACAGAGTTTACTTAATACCTCAGTCTTATGGTGTTTGAGAATTTGCATGAGGATTTTTGTTCCACTTTGCACAGGCCAAGACCTCATCTCCTCTTTAGACAGGCCATGAAAACACAAAACCCATGTAAGAGAGTCAACTGTCACCCCCCTGGTCTATCTACCCTGCTGGGCAACTCGGACATGTGCATAAGTGCTGGTTTTTAGTTTTGTCTTGTATTTCAGACCCTGTGTATTTTCCTTACTTCTTCCCACCTTATTAGGCATTTAAAAGAATGTCTTTGAAATTTTATCTAGCACTTGTAGCCGTTATGTCATGGGTAGCTTTTAACATACCTGGTTATAATATTGCCCAGAATGAAAGGCTTGTGTGTTGTGTTAGGATTTTTTTTTTTTTTTTTTTTTTTTTTTAAGTTTTTTGCCCGGGTTGGTTTTGAACCCACCACCTCTGGCATATGGGGCCGGCGCCCTACTCCTTTGAGCCACAGGTGCCACCCTTGTGTTAGGATTTGTACAAATTTCTGACCTTGTGTCTGACTCTGTATGAGAAGGTGTTTCTCACCTTCAAAATTCAGCTTTTTAAGGCTTCCGTTTAAATAACCAGGTTCCATATAATAACCAGGTTCTGTTTGTTTTATGCATAAAAACTTGAAGCTCTGTGGTAATTCTTATAAGTTTTGGCTATCAAGAGGTATGTTTTGATTGCAAAAAGGGGGGGAGGAAGGCAAAAAAATCCAAAAAAAAAATGACTGGGTGTCCAGCTGGCTGCGTGATGTGAAGTCTTCAACATATAGATTCCAGATGCTTAAAGGCAAGAGTGTGTTAAAAAACAAAAATTATGGGTGATGTTTCACTGACTTCTGAAATAGTCGCATAATTATAAAAACAAGATGAACACAGATTTACTGCAAAAAACCATTGACAGACATCTAAATGCAATTTTTTAAAACAGCAATCTGAATCCAAAAATGTTGGCCCCAAAGTAACAGGTCAGGATCTGAGTTGAACGATGTCCAGTTCTTCCAAAATTACTGTGATAGGCAGAAGGGTGTACATGAAAAAATTCATACATTACCACATACAGAGACATACATGTGAACGAACACTGCTCAGCATCGAGGTTCAGCCTACCAAAGACAATTTCTTTTTCTTTTTTCCTCTTTAACACTTTTTTTTTTAACCACCACAGTAGGAAGTTTCTCTGTAAGTCCTTGGCTGTGTTATTTTTGTGAATTGTGGAAACCTTGCTAAAATTCTTTTGAGAATTAACTGGATCTTAAAAGAATCTCTCTGTTTTGGCAGAAAATACAGTCTGAGCACGTAGAGCTCCGTGATGGAAGGGCAGAGGCTGTTGTGGTCAGTTCTTACTTTTCGATTTCCCTTACTGTTTCAATTTCAGTAGCAGACTTAACTCTGCCATTCTCATTATTTGGGACTATTATTGTATCCTGGGTTGTAACTTATAGAATGCTCTTCCAATAATAAGAACGTATGTCAAGTAAATTTAAATTAAGAAACAATGAAGTTAGTTATCAGTTACATAATTTTCCCCGGGTGGTGCAGAATTAACTTTGTCTTGGAATGGTAACCACCGACGTTTTTCTCCTTACTGAAACAAGAATTTAACTGTCAGCTGTGTATTAGAAGAGCCCCTGTTAAATGATTATATTCCTCCTATCTTATTTTCTCCAATTGAAATACATATTCATGCATTATAAATCTCATTTTCTGTGGGAATGGCATCTTTGTATCAGGCTAGATTGATTTGATTGATTTGGTTAACAAATGTTTTCTTTTAGAAGGTGCCATTATTCTTATAGGCCATCTTGAAGAACGGGTTCTTGTTCAACAGCTTGATTCCCGGGTATGGATTCGTTTAATCATGTTTCACTATAAATTCATGAACTGTAGATAGTGGTATCCAAGCCATTTTTTCTTAAATTGTTAATAGATATACCCAATGTTGGGTGTGGGTTTAAATCGTTGTTCCTGGCACAAAATATGTGTTGAAGCAAAACTTCACTACATAATTTATTTAAGGTTTAGCACAGATGCAGGGGGTATTCTTTTCTAAATGCAAACACTGTGAAAAACACAGCTACCTAAGTAAACACCGTGCTTTAAGAGGGCGTGTGGGGGGCAATAAATGTCATTCTCAACTCAGATAAGCACTAAAATTATATTTATGTGATGATGGAGATGTTTTTGTGGCATCCGTGCCCCTTTAAAACACAGCCAGGATTATTGATGAGTATGCCCTTTACAGTGGCTTCGGTTTGCTTGTTTTTTGTTTGCTTTGTAGTGATCTTTGACAGATAAAATTGTTTTTCCATTAATCCCCCTTCCTTGCAATTTTTTTTAAATCCCCATATGTACTAATATTTCCAAAACAGTGAGTTGAGATGTAAAACTTATCTGAGGAGATGACAAGGCTTTCCCCTGCATTTTAAACTGACATTTTTTATTGATTGGGTACTTACCTCTTGTTCCAACTGTGAGGACCTTCTACGTGGTTATTGTTTGTTTTCTGTAGGTGAGGTCCCCTCTCCCGGGCTCAAACTTAACTTCTCAAAAATAATCTTCTTTTTTTTTTCTTTTTTTCATTTCAAATGTTGTTTTTTTCCTTTCATCCATGATAGATTTCAGTAATGTTTTATAGAAGCTTTCTTAATTCTATAACTTGCAACTTAGAAGACTAAAGCAGTTTCTAGTTGTCTATTCATCTGACATCAGGCCAGGATGTTTTCCCTCCAAGGAGTCAGTAGGTGTTTTTGTTGGTGCATGAATACGTTTATAGTGAATGAGTGTGGGTGTGGGTGTTTAATTAAGGTTGATAGTTCAATAAGAAACAAGTAAATGAAAAGCGCTTTAATATTCAAGTACTATAAAATTTGAGATTTTTCAAGAGTCCCAAAATTCACAGAAAATGTATATGCAGGTGTTACATGTGAGAACAGGTTAACCAAGCTGAATTAAAATAGAGCAACATTGGCCCGCCTGGGTCCCTGGGTCACTGGTCACGTGACAGCCCACATCGTTCTTACCGTGATGAATTTGATTTGAGTTTCACAAAACAAAAACATCTAAGAAAGTATAATAGAGGTTAGCAGATGCTGGGGGGAGGAGAGGCTGGGAGTTACTTTTTCATGGGTACAATGTTTCTGTCTGGAGTGACCAAAAGTTTCTCAGAATGGATAATTGTGGTAGTGGCACAACATTGTGACTAAATGTATATACTTAATCCCACTGAATCGTACACTTACCAATAGCTACAATGGCAAATTTTATGTCATATGTATTTCATCCCAGTAAAAAGTTAGATAAATTGTTTTTAAATGTCTAAATTGTATTAAAAATGGATGAACAACAACAGCAAATAGGAACTAATGAAAGCGGCAGCTCCCTAGATGCCAAGCATCTGTCTTATTCATGATATTAACTAGTGGCATTTATTTTAACTTTTAGGAAACAGGTGTACCTATTACTCTATTTCACTGAAATAATAATTAAGTATAAAACTAAAAGGATATACTGGTATTCGTTTTTTTTTTGTTGTTTGTTTTTTTGGCTTATGTGATATCTAGTGCTATAAAAGATGACTTTTTAAAGCATTCTGCAGGTACCTCTGACCAGCATATTTAGATGTTTAGACTTCAGAATTATTAATGATGATGAATTATAAATAAATGATAATACATTTGTGCTGATGCCACTTGTCCTTAATGGTCACACCTGCTCAGTCTGAGCCTTTGTCTCCTCATGTTTTACCTGAATGATTAAGTGATGATGGCAGAGGGTCAGTCTCTGTTCACTGTGATTCATCTGTGAACATCATGATTCTGGTTTTTTTTCATGGATTTTTTTGTGCTCTTGTCTTGCACTTGACAGAGTTGGTTGCACATCCAGAAATTATTCTGAGGCCATGACGATTTTTTTTTTATCATCAAAGCTCTTAGGTACTAGACATTCAAGTAGGAGAAACCACAAGTTCTCAAAACTCCTTTTTGCCCCCCAGAAGTTATTGGGAAGAGTTATACATCATTCTCTTTCACCCTGGCAGAAGGCGTAGTAGGCCTCTCCCCTCTTTAGAAGACCTTGCCTATCTTGGTGGTCTGGGGGAACAAAGGATGAATTTGGGGAGACCATATTACCCTTGAAGTGGATAAGAGAAAATTGCACAAATAATATTTCATCTTACTGTACATTCAAATAAACATTTAAATGTAACTTATATTTCTCAGTAAAATTATTTAGGCAGTAGGAGTGTGTATGTTCTTCTATGCCTCCCCCCCCCTCCCCCCATGTGCTTCTTAACTTCCTAATAAATTGATTCTTTTCTTCAAAGAAAGGCGTAGTGTTACTCTGGCTTGCCGCCTTCCTCAGCCCACTCGAGTCAACCTATTAAGCAAGCTTAGTTATTATTTGATTTTATTTCTGTTGTTCCCTTTAGCCCTGGAGTCCTACACAGGCAGGACTGTGGCCTAACTCTGTTTTGCCATCTTCCTAGTGCTAAATCAGTAGCATTTTTTGCTTTGTTTCCCTAGTAAATCTCTTATTCTTGAATGAATGAATAAAAGATGAAGGAAGGAAGGAATATATAAGCCAATGAAAAATATTTAGGCCTATGCATTTTGTTTATTCTTCTGTTTCTATTATACTGATATTCAGTAATGGCTTTGGAATCAGAGACAGGTTCAATTTTAATTCCTATCCCTTATAAGCAGAGTCACCTTGGATAAATTACCCAATGCTTCTGAGCTTCCATTCCTTCATCTTTATAGTAAGGATTATAATGCTTGTTTGAGAGGTTAACAATGATGACAAAAGGAAGTCAGGTGATTAATGTTAGGTAACAATCTCTTGACTAGAACAAATAGCAGCAGCAAACCAGACATAAGCTTGATTTATATTTTTATAGGACAACTTTCAGAAAACAAATCAAGCAGTGAAGGTTGTTGGAAATTATTAGAAACAGGATAAAATGCTGGATGTGTTTCATAAGCATTCTTCAACTTAAAATAAATGGGTTGTGTTTTAGGAGTTTGCTTCTACGCCAAGCCTTAGAGCTCCAAAATCCATTCTTCTACACAACACCCTAGTTGATGGCTGAGCTCAGAGCAACCTACAGAGTGTGGGTATCTTAGACTATTCAGAGGATAAAGAATTAAAAGTCTTTCTTCAGTTATCATAACTATATCTGTCTACATAGCAATGTATTCTGCGTTCATCATTCAAGCTTCTAGGAACACATGAATTGCTCACACAGGAGCAGTATCACTGGTTAAAACATGTAGAAGGAGAAACTTAGAGCAGAAAATTTGGCAACTGAACAGATCCAGAAGATAGACCTTATTGGAATCACATAATCAAATTACGGTTAACATAAATATAGGCTTTGTACCCATTTTCAAGATTTGTCAAAATCAACCAAAAATAACATCAATAAAGTTTTAGGGAATATATGAGAAATGACAATTAAGTTCAGGAACTCATTCTAGAAAAAAGAGCTACATACCTCATTGTTGAATATCACTACAGTCACCCTTCCTCATTGGAAGCTATGCACCAATGCCAGTGTGTAGTCCATCCTTCAAAGCAATTTTGGAGCTCTTTTTCTGAAATGGTTATCAGAGCTGTTGTCACACAGCACACAAAAACATGCAACAATAATGAATGCCACTCAGCAAGACACCACCATACATCCACATGAACACAGCCAGGAGACACTGATATACTAAGGTTATGAAACTGTACCAAACTGTTTGTACAGTGCTGCCAACATAAGGGTATGGTAGCAAATTGGTGAATTTAATTGTCAGAACTCATACAACTTTACAGGTCTGATGGTCACTCCAGAAAAAGAGTTCCAAAATTGCTTTAAAGAGTGGACTAGTTGCTGGCTTCAGTGCATAGCTTCCCAAGAAGAGGGAAGGTGACCCTAGTGATATTCGGCAATGAGTTATGTAAGACTTTTTCTAGGATGACTCTGAGAACTTAATTGTCAGAGCTTGTATTATACGGGGGAAGCTGTGGATGAATTGCTGTTGTTAAATAGAACTACATTGAAGTTTTAAGTGGGCACTTAGGACCCTGGAATTATAAAAACTGTGTAGAAAATCTGGAGTTTTAATTTCCTAATACACAAAATGAGAATAATAATATTTGGCCCTGTTGCCAAGAAGGATGATATGTCGTAAGTTCTTACCAATGCCTTTCACTTTTGAACTTTGGAAAATATATAAAATTGTCCTTGAAACTTTTTTGTTAAAAGAAAACATCTCTGGGGTATTCAGTTTTTCTTTCTATAGAATTCTCAAACTTTCCGTATTCTTTTCTTAAGCCAGCTACTTCTTGCTGTCCTTGTCACCCTGTCACCCTCAGATGTTGTCAGCTCATTCGTTTTGCTTACCGGATCCATTCATTTTGTTGCCTTGCCTCTGTCCATGCAAAGTCTTCCCCCATGGTCTTTGAATCTCAGAACTTTTGGTCCAGTGCCTTCACCTTTCTTTTCTTCTGTGGTCTCCAGAAAACCCATCTACCACTGTGATTATTTTTCCACTTCTATTGAAAGTTCTCACTTTAAGATTTTATTTAGCTTTTAAGCTCTTTCTTTGAATGTTCTATTCTCTTTCCCCTTTTGACCTCTCATACTGTCATCTTTATTTCCTGAACAGTTGTTCCTTCTTTCCCCTTCAGCCTGGGGCTTTCAGTTCATCTTTAGTAGAATATTTATCCTCCGTTTCTTTCATTTTTCTTCATTATTGTCCTGATTCTTTGTGTCTCCCTTTTTTTCTATCTTGAACAGAGCTGCCTCTTCTCACATAAGTCCTGATTCTTTTTGTTGGAACAGTATTTTTTTCTTTGCTTGTTTCTCCACATCTGGTTCTTCCTGACAACTTTTTTTTCTTTTTTCCATATAGCTTTTCTTACAACATTTGAAATCTAACACTAGTTTATTTTCTACAGCTTTTCCTCTTAATTGCTGTGTAACATTCTAAACTCATCTTTATGTGTGTGTTTTTCTTTCTCTCCCTTCGGCCTGGCTTTGTTTGTCCTGACTCCCTTCCTGGGATCTGCTTGTGGGATATTGGTGCTGAAAAATGAATCCATGAAGTCATAGCATGTTAGAGGCAGAAAGAACCATCAGTATCACCTTGGCCAGATCATATGCATTTCCAAGGAGGAAAACATCTCCAAGTCCAACTCTTATTCCTCCTTCTCTTAGCCACAATGAAGCTTTAGGTACCACCACAATCTATATTGGTGGTCAATTTCCATCTGCATAATATTCAGAATTTTTTCCTATTAAAAAATGGACTGACATAGCACATATGGTTAGCTTTAATTATGTTACCTAACACAAAATCAACCCTTTCAAGGGATACAATTCACCAGCATTGAGTGCATGTACAATGTTGTCACATCATTATTATCTCCTTCCAGTGCATTTTTATCATCTCAGCAGTGAAATCTTTACCCATGAACCAATCACCCCCTAATCCTCCCTCACTCCCAGCTTCTAGCAACTACCAGTCTGCTTTCTGTCTCTGAGAATTTACCTATTCTGGATATTTCATATAAATGAAATCATATAATATGGAGCTTATTGTATCTGGCTTCTTTCAACACATGTGGTTTGATAATCTGGTATTTACAGCCTGTTATATATGGTTATATAACCTGAAAACACATATATAGTAAAAGGTTACAGATATTACAAAACTTCTTTCCTTAAATATTCTTCTTTGTATACAGTGGTTTTTTTAATTCCCGAATTTTACATGATGTCTCTTTACAGCTGGTTTTATTGTGGACTCTTTTTAACAACTAAAACATTTTTTCTGATGTTGAGTTTAACCAATGAAGCACACAAAGACGTCTTAGGTTGTCCTGTGTCATAGTTGTGGCCTGTCCTGGCCCTGCCTGGAAAGCTGCTGGTGGACAGTTGACAAAGAGCCTTCACTCATATGGGTCTTCATCCTCCTGCCTCTATGGCAAATCCAGGATCCCAGAATTTAGTGACTCTGCTTGCCCAAATCAAAGGCCGTCTCCTTTTGCTTCCACCATCTTTTAGCATAGTGGGAACAAGGAGGTGGTCATACTGTGCTCTTGAGTCATCCTCATTGCAAATCCTCTATTATTTCACATTGGTCCTTCACTATTTTCTTACCTAACAGCATTCTGGGCCCCTCTATGCCCTTGACCAAGGGATGAATGGTGGCAGCCCACACTTCTTTTTATCCCTGCTCTTTTCTTTATTATTTTGTTAAAATTATTTCCACCATTGTACCTTTTGATATCTTCTTGCCAGTGTGAAATGTAGAAGGAAGTTGGTTATTTAGTAAAAACTCTTGAATGCAATATACATGCATATACACATGCACACACACCTGCCTGCCACAAATACTAATGTTCAGCAATAATACATTCCAGATTTGTGTTAAGAAGCAGACTTCCTCCCCCAATACATTATAATCTACAGAGATCATCATCTTCACAGACAAACAGGATTCATTATTATGCATATAGCACATGTTTATTCATTAACAAATAAGTCACATAAGTCACTACAAAATTTTTGAAACTTTCAGGTTATTTCCACGTCTTGGCAATTATAAACTGAGCTGAGATAAACAATCTAGTGCAAATGTCCTTATGATAAAGTGATTTTTTTCCTTCTGGGTAGAAGCCTAGTAGTGGGATTGTGGGATCAAAAGGAGGATTTGAGTTCTTTGAGGATTCTCCTTACTTCTTTCCAAAGATGCTGTATTAGTTTGCAGTCCTGCCTGCAGTGTAAAAGTGTTCCCCTCTGCCCACATCCACACAGCGTCTTTAGCTTTGGAACTTTGTGATGTGGGCTAATCTTTCTGGAGTTAGGCGATATCTCAGAGTGGTTTTGTTTTACATTTCTCTGATGATTAGGGATGATGAGCATTTTTTCATATGTTTGTTATCTCTTCATCAGTCATCCTCAGAGAAGGTTCTGTTCATGCCTCTGACCCAATAATAAACAGCATTGTTCTCTCTCTTATTGTTGATGAATGAGTTCTCTATAGATCTTAGTTGTCAAGCTTTTATCAGATTCATAATATATTTTCCCATTCTGAAGGCTATTTGCTTTGATTGTTGTGTCCTAAGCTGTGCAGAAGCCTTTCAGTTTAATTAAGTCCCACTTATTTATTTTTGTTGTTGTTGCAATTGCCATGGAAGTCTTCTTCATAAAAATTTTCTCTCGGCCAACATCTTCAAGAGTTTTTCCCACACTTTCTTCTAGGATTTTTATCATTTCATATCTTAGATTTAAATCCTTTATCCATCTTGAATCAATTTTTGTAAGTGGTGAAATGTGCAGGTTCAGTTTCAGTCTTTTACATGTGGTTATCCAGTTCTCCCCAAACCATTTATTGAATAGCATACATGGACTACTCCTAAGCCATAAAAGAGATGGTGACTTCACATCTTTTGTATTAACCTAGATGGAGCTGAAACACATTCTTCTCAGTAATGTATCATATAAATGGAAAAGCAAGTATCCAGTGTACTGAATACTAATATGAAGTCAGCAGACGATCTAATTCATGCCCACATGGGAGAAAATTTCAATTCAAGTTGGGAGAGGAGAATAAGGAAGAAGGGTCAGAGGTGGAAGGATGAGGGTGCTCCCGCTGACTGGTCACAATGTAGGGGTATATGACACAGCGCTTGGGTGCAGGACACAACTACAAGAGGGACTCTACCTCATAAATTCAAATATTTTGACTTTGTCGTTTGTACCCACAGATTAACTTCAAATTTAAGAAAAAGGAAGAAAAGTTTTAGCACAGACCACATTATGGTTCATTATTTCATTTCCTTGCCTACAGCAAGTTTCAAATTGCTCAGCTTATCAGTGTTCCTGATTTTTGTGTAACTCAGAACTTGGATAATGACCCGTGTATGTTAATCGTCAGGGTGAGGTAGGGTGGACAGTACTAGTAGGCTGCAGTTAACTGAAGAGTCACCAAGAGTGTGCCCAGGAGCCCACCTACGTGACAAAGAGCGTTGTCTACTCATTGATGACAATACAAATACCTGGCAGAAGGTTAGGAATTACTGCTTTTCTGTCTTTAACACAAAAGCATATTTCTAGGCAACTCAACCTTGCTTTTTTCAAGCAGAAGATGGTTATGGACACATTTCCTGTCACAAATCGGGGGCTGCACACAGTGATGTCGAGATGGTGAGGGAGTTTGTTCTTTCAGATACATATTCTTTGGATTCACCCCATTTCAATTAACGATCCGTCTTCATAATATAATTTCTGGCAGAGCAAGTGTTGCACTCCTGGGAAGCATCCTCCCTTCACCAAAGCCCTAACCTTAAAAGAATTTAACAGACATTTTTAATAAAGACTGCTATAATGTTTTTACTTTCTGCTTTCTTTTTCCCCACCTTTATCCTGATAGAGATATTAGTGTGAATGCACAGATTTTCTCTTTCCCCTCTTGCTTCTCCATTCGTGTATCTTTCCTACCTCCATCTACCCCAGTGAATTTGGTCAGCTTTTCCACTGTCTTGTTTCTTCAACCAACGACATCCTATTAGTGCTGCCCATCCTGCCTCACCCTGGTTGGTTAACAGAGGTGAAAATCGTCTTCATAAAGCAGACACAAAGCCCTACATGTCTCAACTGTCCAGGCTGCTACAACACCTTCCCCTTCTTCCTCTCACTGTCTCCATGGGCGCATTGTTAGCTTCTTTCAAGCAGGCGACACACAGTTGTCAGACCCTTGTGACAATTCTGCAAACAAGGTCGAGATGCATCATTATCTTTTATCCTGGTGGATTATTCATTGCAAAGATTGGGATGGAGAACCCTGGTGTTCTACATTCAAATCTGATTCCTTTTCTTCCTTCCAGCTGACAAATAGGGATATTAGTCATGTCAAAATTAAAACTAGGTAGGTTATATTTTACTGCAGACATCTATATTAAATAGGAACCACGAATACTTATTTCTCTAGGCCAGAAGTCAGGAAAGATTTTCTCCACAACAGAATTGTCGAATATTCAAGGATTAGTATGTGAAGGCACATCCTGCTGTTTCCACGTTAGCCCCATCCTGAATGGGGCTGACACCATCAATTAATCACACAGTAAGTATTTATCCAGCACGTACTCTGCACTAAGCGAAATTTAAGCCAAAAGAGCCACATTTTTCAAATGATGTAAAGGGCAAAACTATATCTGTGTCCAACCGGGCGTATTTGTATTAAACGCTGGCTGGCCACCCTTGTCCATTCATCTGCATTTCATAGACTGCCTTTCTAAATACATGCTGTGCATTCACAGCCTCCTTTGGAAATGTTCCTTATTGGAAAGTGGTTAGAGAAAACCCACTTTGTCCTTTTCAAAATGACTCATCTAGAGTCTAGATAAAAACACCTGTGTACAGGAGGTTATTTTTAAACCATTTTGCAAATTATTTGTATTTTCTTCTGAGAAACATCTGCTACTATGACATCCCAAAGTTGGCCCATGATCCAAATTCATTTTCAGGCGGCCTGTGAAGGGCAAAATGTCTGGTCCTCTGAGCACCAAGACAACACATGAGAATTGTGCACCTTCAGTATCACTGCACACCGTAGTCATGTAACTACTGAGCTAGTTTATTATGTGATCGGACATCCAGAAATCCCATCAAGTGACAAAGTTATCTGTAGACACTCTTTGTCTGCGCTCCCTCACCGTAGTGGAGAAGGCGGATTGATGCTACTGTGATGGACTAGATCTAGCGGGCCAACCAGGTAGCCAACACCTCCAGAATCCTTATTATGAACTAGGCACTGTTCTAAGAATTTTACAGATATTAACTTGCTTAACCTCACAAAAACCCTATACCCCAGGTATATAAGAGTCTTATCTCTCTTTTACGAATGAATAAACCAAAGCATTAAAAGTAAAAAGTTTAAGTAAATTGGCCAAGATCACACAGGTAGTGTCAGAACCGGGATTTAGACCCAGGCAATCCAGCTTCCTCTCTGCCTCCGTAAAGCCTTGCGAGTGATTTTTCACCTTGTTCATCTTATCTAGCCTCTTGAGGGAAAGGACTGCAAGTAATCTCCCACACCCTCAGACTCTCCATCCTGTCAGGAAAAAAATAAGAGGGTAAGGAAAATAAATTGCTGATCTCTTCAACATTAGGCAGTGTCTGCCCCCGCTAGTATTTCCTCCAGCTACAGAACGCAGTCTGTATCCTTTTATGGGACCTGTGGCCCTGTTCTTATGAGAGAAGAATGATTATAATTTAGTGCATGGTGATAGATGAATTGCATACCAGAAAATGTGTAAGCTGAGCCCTTAGTTGCCCACGAGAGCAATGCCCTGCAGGGTGGGTTTGATTCACCCACTATCATTTCCTTGAGTGCCGCCCACAACCCATCACAGCCACACATCTGAGTAGGAAGCAGTGTTTCTGCAATTGCAGATCAACTCTTAGTTCCCACAGGTACACCACAATCAGAGTTGCCTCATGACTTAAGACTCAGTTCTTTGGCAAAATGTTCGTAGATGGAAGAAACGTGGCAGAAGGGAGTAACCAGGGAGTCGGGGGGAAGGGCAGCAGGTACAGAAATGGGGAATCAGCATGCTGAGGTCCATACGAATCTCTTGTAGTCTGCCATGTTGGAGCAAGCAGCGCTAAACATTTAGAAGTACTGGAACGCCTTGCAGACTGGAATGCAAGTCTTTTTATTATTTCCATCGTATTAGGTTTTCTTTAGTAGTCTTAGACTCTCAGTCTCTGTGAAGTCGAAACCACCACTCTAGTAATGTGGATTATTTGACATGCAGAACAAACAGCAAGCCCGTGGCTGGATTTTTCTTCTTTTAATCTTTCCAGCGGGTTGGTTATTTTGGCATCCTGTTGGGTGTCATTAGATGCCATTTAAAACAGATTATTTAAATCTAAATTATCAGAGGAAAAATTTAAAATCTAAAAGGAGAACCTATAAATAATCTCTTTGGTCTAACCTGGTTGGCTAGACAATAAAATAAACCTACAATAAAATTCTGCACATGGAACAACTAATCTCTAAATTTAAATTTCCATAGCTTTAACCTCTAGCCAAGGGTTTATAAAGTAAATAGTTAGGAGTGATGATTGTGACAAAATGTGACTTTACATGAAAAAAAAAATCAAGATTTCTACCTACCTCTTTTTATATTCAAGTAAAAATAGTCATTTGAGACTTTAAAAGTTGAAATACAGTTTCAAAAGGAAAAAGAGATGCATTATTTATTGAGTTATCCTATTGACATGTTAGAGAAACATGCAGAAAAGCTTTTGGAGCATCCCAATTATTTTGAGTGATAAAGGGAAACATTAACATGTTTTGATTTTTCCAACATTTACCAGACATCATTTGCCATTAGTGTAGAGATAGTTCAAAGCCATGGGAGATAGTGGACTTCTGCTAGAACTTCACTATAGACTTGAAAGTTTAGTTTGATAGGAATTCAGCTGACTTCATTTGTTTTAGTGTTACTTTAAGTTAAAATTTTACCTTTTTAATAATAAATTCAAATAGGAGATATTTTAGGTAATTATCAATCAAGATGCTTGTTCAGTTAGAAATGTCTTCCATAATACTTGAGGCATACTTTATACTTCATTTAAGGATTAAATCTCTCATGAACCTCACCTACCTTAAACCTAACATTAATAGCAGTTTTAGTTGGCTGTTGTTTATTGAGACTGTACCACTTGTGAGATGATTGACCAAACACATTATGTACATAAGTTGTTCCCACTCAAACCGCCTGCTTATGTCAATGTGACTATCTCCATTTAACAAGGAAGAAACAAGTTCAGAAAAGTTAAGTTCATGGGGCTAGTGGGTGTGTGAACCCATATTGCCTTCCTGATAAAATACAGTTCACTACTTTATGTCCCCAGAAAATATAGTCATAAATTCCATGTCACCTAAAGTAGAACGGTAAGAATCAAGCTTTACCGAAGTTCCTCTTTGACATATTTCATCTTGAATAAGCAAGAGCATCTTTTTAACCTCTAAGTATCTGCTAAGTTTTCTATTCAAATTCTTTTTTTTTTTTTCTTTTCCTTTTTTAAATTTCAAATTAATATGAGGGTACAAATGAGTAGGTTACATAGTTGGCATTTGTTAGGTAAAGTCCAAGTCGTAATTTTTTTTTTTTTGTTTACATCCTTGTTTTCCTTTATTGATGCCTTAAATTTTAAGTTCCTTTATTCATTCTAATAAATATTCCAGTAAGTAGTAATGTTACAAAAATAAAAGCAAAAGAAAAGGGAAATTAAATGAACAACTATGCCAATCCATAGAGAACAAAAGGAATAGGGAATTTTTTTTTTTTTTTTTTTTTTTAGGGTTATGTCTATTTGTGCTTAAATTTTGGCATTCAGGACATACTATAACATAGCTAAAGTTTAACATAAAATCAAGGCCAAATTACAATCATGTTTCCAAATCCTTTTTGGTGGTGACTTGTAAACATCTTAAGTATAGCATCTGTCCATAAAGACTCTACTATAAACTCCTCTCCATAAACAGCCTTTATTTTATAGCTCGAGGTTTCCAGTAATTCTCTAATTCTTTTTTTTTTTTTTCTTTTGTTTATTTTACTTTTAATTGTTATATCTATGATAGGGTCTCTTCCATGTACATTCATAGTCAGAGTAAACTAATAACACAGTTTTGACAGTTTGTCTAGTTTGGGTGACCTCTTGGATACATTTTTCACAATCTTCACCATGTCTTATACCTAAGATTAAAGAAGAAAGGTGAAAAAGTCCAAAGCAAAGAATCAGTGATCAGTCCCATGCTGCTGCTACCGCTCAAGCTTCTGCCGTGTGTAGACTAGTCAGCTCCCGGCATGTGACTGGGCAGGGCGGTAGTTGGTTTTCTCAGGGTAAGATGGTGGGGATGCTCTGTCACTGGGCTGTCCACTCCTTCTCATTCACTGGTTTCAGACATGAAGGTGAAAGTTATAATCGAGCCCTCCACCCATAAGGTTTACCATACAGCTTTACATTGCACCCATTAGGTAAGATCTTCCCAAACCCATCCCCTCATCCCATCTCCCCCATCTTGAGTTTAATTGTGTTTGTGTTTCCCTCCCCCCACCTTGAGTGTGGTTGTGTTTTTCTCCCGAGTGGGTGTGTAGTGATAAGAATGGTCTTATAAGACGATACAGAAAGACATTATGAGACTTACCCCAGATCACCTAATTCACTAAGTGGATTGGCAAAACAGATTTTTCTGTCTCTAACATGGAATTGTTTCTTGCTCAACCTATTCCCAGTACCTCGCCCAGGGCTATCTACATTCTAAGGAGCCCATAAATATTTACCAGAACACCGAGTGCTGAAATTAATCAGGAAATGAGAAAATAAATGCACAAAAAAAAAAAAACCCACTCTCTACCTGCATGTTTGCTATTCTTAAAGTTCTCTAATGTGATGATATGATTAACATGGCCTTTGAAATTTGAATCCAGATGGTAAAAATCTGGACTAACTTAGTCTATTACATAGATGCTGTTTCTGTCACCCCAAGAAGTAATATAAACTGATTTCAGTGTATTATAAATTAAACATGACCTCTTCTCTGCTCTTCAGGCAGAATATGACTAGAAGATGGAAGTGTGTAAGCACACACAGTGGAGTTTGATAAACTTTTGTTGGATTACAGGGAAGAGTTCACAGCAATCGCAATATGTACTTGTAATCGAACTTTCAAATATTTGGTGACAGTTCTGATTAGTTTTATGTCATCATTAATTAAGATTTCCTGAAGTGAAACCCATCATGGAGAATTCATAGTACTTTTTCTGTCTGGAATTTAATGGCATCATGCATATTGTCTTTTTCATACTAAGTATAACTGTCTCTTAAATTTTACAGCATTATTTTCTTTCTTCGTGTTTTTTTCCTTCTGCTTTGATATTACCTTTACAATTAAATTTTTGGCCATTCCTATTATATATTTGGCTCTAATCCTTCAGATTTTCCAAGATCATTATGAGCGTTATAAAGTGACCAAAAACATGAGCCATGGAGTAAAGTGCTTTTGCAAACGGGTTTTAGTGGTCTTGGTAACCTGGTGTTTTCTTTCGCAATGACTTCACATATTCTAGTTACTGAACAAAATTTGCAAATAAACACTTTTACTTATTGGTGATTATGGAATAAAAGAGATGTTTTCAATAGTTTACTCTCTGATGGAAAAATTCTGTAAACACCAGGTGGGGAGAACACAGGTGATGCAAATATCTTCCACATTTTCAAATGTCAGCTGTTCCCAAGAGAGGAAGCTTCAATCAACATCATCTATAGTCTTCCCAGATGTTTACCCATGTGGACCACTTTAATTGCAGTTTCCCAGTATCTGTGCTGTTCACAACATTTCGGAGACAGTTTGAAGTGCTTTGATTTTAATCAATGGTCATTTTAAAGATGGCTGTGCTAAATCCTACGGGTTTATCTTTGTGTCATCTCCCTTCAGCAGATGGTATCTCTGGGATGGTTGTGACACTTCATTGTTGCTACTGGCTGATGACTCATTGTAGGAAAATCCCTGTGTACACAATATGTGAAAATAAGATTGTTTGGGGCTCTTTGCTACAGCTAATTTTCAAACAGAATTTCAACAGATGTGACAACTTCACCAAGATGCTGTCAAAATAAGAGCAACCTGCTGACAGATGGAATCTGGCTCACGTTCAGCCCTCTGGTACCATCCGCGTTTGTTTCCAGGATCAGGAGACGCCACATCCACATCAGCTCTGAGAACTGGATCATTTCAGATGGCACATCGTCAATTTCTTCGTCCTTCCTACATGGCTCACGTTGCAGTCAGGGTGTAATACTTCCTAGTTTTCTTTTCCTTCTCCCTCACTTATATATTATTTCCAAAGGAGCAATGTTTGTAACTGATCTTCAGTTGTTCGGAAATAAAATGAGATCATCCACCACAGAGACTTTTAGTGGTCATGAAGAAAGGCGATCCATTATGACGGGACTCGCTGTGTCCTCAGCAATTTCAAGTCTAGCTGTGATGACCTTGCATAGTTAAAAATGTAAGCTCCGTAACAATTCAGAGTCCTTGCATCCTTGACCGCCGTGGCGGGAGTCACCGGGGAACATGAGGTCAGCACACTGTGTTATCATGCATTAGTTTAAGTGTTTAAAAAAAAAAAGCCTTAAAGTAGCCCATTATCATCAGTGGCAGCTGGATGAGCAATAATGTTAAAATACCAAGTTTACATTACAGTGAGCTGACACAACAGAATACTCACAGCCATCGAGGGTGCCTGGCACAAAAGGCTTTAATGAGGCATCATCCCTCCCACGGGCTAATGAGAAACGGATCAAAGAGGGGAGGCGGTAACTCTGTGCACCGTAAATCCTATTTTAAAAGAGTGATGGGACCAAGGTGGAATTTTAAGACGAAGTTGGTGATGCATATGGTAAAAAAGCCCTCACTGTGTTTTCTCTGAATGGCATATTATATTTCTGATCAACTTCCAGAAATACCCAGCAGGTGAAAGTGTGACTGAGAGCAATGCAGTGAAAATTCTACTGTTTCTGCCTCCGAAGTGGCTGGGGGTGTACTCAGGCCACACCCCTTGCCTATTAGAAAGAGAAATAGCCCCAAGTTTTCCACTTCCATTTCGCCTCCAGGAATTTTCATTCTGTTCTGCAGCCTTCTAGATGGGAATAAAATATGTTCTAGCACTGGGACATTGCAGAAAATACTTGAGACTCAAAACCCTTATCAATAGAGTAAGTGGTAATAGGGTATCTACCGTAGGAAAGGAGAGATAGGCGAAAGTCATTCTAAACAGACAGCTCATTTTCCTTTTCATGATTAATAATTATCTCCCTAAAATTATTAAGTTTGGGGAAAATATTGAAGTATTAAGTATGGATTTTTTAAGTATTGGGGAAGCACTATGGGTCTTATATTATTTTTGAGCAAGAAAAGTTTGGTAGATTAGAAATGATCACGAATGCTTTATAGTTTGTTGGTCATGAGGTTGGTGTCTGCTACTAGCCTGTGTCCTTGGCTTGGCCCTGCATCTTGGTCTCACCAGTCGGCTACATTAGATGTGATGCTGTGGGATTTCTTTCTTTCTTTCTTTCTTTTTTTTTTTAATTTTAGAAACATGAGAGCACAATTAGGATAGTGTTTGCATTGTTAGGTAAGGTCCCCGTTGTAGTTGTGTCCCACACCCAGGAGGTGCACATGTCCCTTCCATTGTGTCCATTGAGAGGGAGCACAGCCGTCCCCCTCTCCCAACACGGTGGGGTTTCTGAGCTGAGGCCTCATCCCGAGGGCTTACACTTCCTCTCTCACTCCCTTAAGGCACTGTCACTTGTCTGCTGGGGAGGTCATCAGAGAAGCCCTCAGGTGTGTCCTTGCTGCCAGCGCGTTCGCTGCCAGGTATATGCACACAGCCTACTAAGAACATCCATCCCATTAAGCCACCAGGTGACTGTGGCTTCACAGGTGACCTCAGAGGAGACCAAGAGAGAAACCGACCAGCTTAGTCCAGCCAAAAATCACACCAACTCCCATAATCATGAATGAGTAAACGATTACTGTTTGAAGACTCCATTCTGTGACAATATGCTATCCAGGGAAAGATAACTGATCCTGGAAAAGTAGAGTGAAAAAATCAGGTCTGGCCTGGCCAGCTCTGTCCCCATCACCCAGCACACTTGTCAATATCTTCTGCTGTGACCATAGGCCAGTTATAGAAGAAAAAGCACCATCATCCTTTGACGTAAATTCTGCACCTTTGTGCCTACTGAGGAAAATGATTCCACTGAGGTCATCACTGACTTACGTCACAGCTGGAAGGGTGGCCTCCTGAGGCACCTTTCCGTATATGATCCGACTTACTCCCTGAGTGTCACTGGCTACAGGCAAATCTTTTTAACTGATCATGCTAATAAACTTGATGACATAATAGCAAATGTCAATGAGAATATAACCAAGGTGCTACAAGAGAGTAATAAAACAAAAGACCCTTACAGAATTGGGTGGGTCTCATCCTGCACTTGCCTAGGAAGGTATGAAAGAGTGAAGCAGGGTATATTCCCTCTCACCTGGCAGAGGCTTTACTTGGCGGGAGTTACCAGACCTGTGCTTTCGAGCACACCTCGATGGGCAACTCACTTCGATGAGTTCACAAAAAGGAGATCACCTTTTTGATCTCCTAGGAAGTGTCCTTTGCAGTGCGTGTTTACTGGTCCAAGAATGAACAAAAGTGTAAGCAACCTTAGCCAAGCCCAAGTCTCCAATTCAGACTAATCTTTGTTGTCTGACCTAGCACAGCTATAAAATTCCTTGAGAACGAAAGAAAAATACTATCAGTTTTCTTTGTTTACTGTTTTTTTTTTAACTTTCAAAGATTTAAGCAATTTCTCCTTAAAATTTTGGACATGGATGGCAAGGCAGAAGGAAGAGTGAGACAAGGAAGCTTGCAGGGAGGTTTCCGGATGCAGAAAATGGTGACACCCCCGCACAGGGCGATGGCTGTGCCACTTGTGACTGTTTTACTTCCACAAGCATTTATTGAGCAACTGCAGTGTGGTAGTCACATTGCAGGGTGCTAAGGGGACCGAGAGAGTAAAGTGTGACGCCTTTAGTCAAAAGTTTATAATTGCTGGTGAAGACAGGGCCGGTGAATGATAGTCCAGGGCTGCGCAGTCAGCGATAAAGGCATGTGCTGCAAGATGCAAACAGAGCAGAGAGGCAAATGCTGAAAACTGGGTCCCAACACCAGATATGCTGCATGTTGAAAACGATTAGTGTTCTACACATACGTGCAAAAAGACTGAAAATGCTGTGTTGCTCTTCATGTTTACCACACTCGTGTGCACAGTAGGAGCTCAATAAACGTTTGTGATTCCTGATGCAGCTGGGCTCAAGTGATCTTCCCATGTCAGCCTCCCAAGCAGCTAGGACTACAGGAGTGCACCACCATTCCTGGCTGTTTTGTAGAGATGGGGTCTTACTATGTTGCTCAGGCTCATCTTGAGCTCCTGGCCTCAAGCGATCCTTCTGCCTCAACCTCCCAAAGCGTTAGGATTACAGCCTCCGGCTATAGCACCCTGCCTAGATCAATTCTTTAGAAAAAAAAAACCAGTATAGCGTATGTTCTAAATCTCCTTATTCTCTTTACTATTCAGAATTCATTGTAAGCTCCCAGAACATAGATATTAGTCCCTTAAGTCCCTCTAATGCCACACATATTTTAGTCTTTTAATAACTATTAGAATTGACTGAATAGATCTTCTGTAAATATAATCTAATAAGTAATCCCCTGGGGCATTGATTCAGTAAAATTAAATTTCATTTTCTGAGGTCTTTCTAGAAATGCTTTTGAACATATGAGGAAAAATGAAGCATTAGTTGTGCTCAAGTTAAGGTAAAATTTGTAACTGAACTTTTGGTTTTAATTCTTTTAGACTTAGGTCATTCAAAAGAACTTAAGTGCAAATCATAGCTTTATTCTCTGGTGTACTCAGTCCAGGGAAAATGTTCCTGTAGGAGGAAATGAAAGAATGCACCCAATTGATATGGAACGGGGAGTGGGGGGGGTAAGCCTTTGAGAATGCAGATCATTAGTATAACAAAAAATACTGAGAAAATAGTAGCTTAATTTTTTTTTATTTTAAAGAAAAATATAAAACATGAAAGATTAAAGGTTTTCAAAATGTTAGACTCCTATATACCCTTATCTGATGGCAGTTCTATAATCACTTAATTCTGTGTAAGTAATTGGCTAACACAATTAACTTAAAAATAGTTTTTAATATTCACAAATCAATTCGCTTGCATTATTCTAGCTTTTTCTTTAACACAAAGTATTCTGTTAACATAAGACAATCTTCAGAGAGTGCTTTCCTATTTGTAGCAAAAGTCTTTCTGGCTACAAACCACCTGAAATTAAAGACTTAGAGGAAAGCCACATTTGATCCAATTAAAATAGTCATATACTATCATATCCTTTTTAAACAAAACTTCAAATTAAAATTCTTTATACGTTGTGTTAGACTGGTTGTGAATACAGAAAAGTGATCTCATCATATCTTATTCTAATGAATAGGGAATATGTAAATTTTCATAGATCATTTCTTGTTCCATTTAATAGGATGTATGTATACACACACATATATTTATGGAAATAAAAAATTAAGAGTTTACTATATGCGGTGCTGTCATGAATGATGATGGAACTATTTGGAATGGCATCGTAGCAGGAAGGCTTGGGCCATTTTTGAAGATTGATAATGGTCTTTGATTTAATTTTTCCTGGTCTCTCAATATTTCTGGATCCTTCACAGATGTAGAACTCTCCTGAAGATGATGGTTTCTTAGTAGGCAAGAACTATACCCTTGAGCTGCCTTGATGCAAAATATTTAGAAGATCCTCAGAGGCATGACAAATAATCTGGCACCAACCAAAGAGATTATAAAAATGTGGGGTGCACTGTGCATCTTCTCAGTCTCAGCTACATTGTCTGCCCAGTTTTATAGCAGCCAGGTGGTTGGGGAGGCGTTGATATCAGTTTTAGTTTAGTACTGATCAGATTGGTTCAATCAGCAATAACCATCTTCCTGGTGATCAGTTTATATATGGACACTTCTGAGTTCAGAAGTCATGTCTCTTCAGAGACATGAAGAGAGATTTGATGGGGGCTTTAGAAAAAGATACTGCTTTGCCCACAGCAATGAAAGCTGCTGGAAGAGACCCTCCCTCCCCCTGGAACTAAAAAAGGAAAGCTTAGGTCATGACTGTGCCTACTCGGCCTCCTGTACCACCATTAGGATGAAAACTACCCCAGGGATACCTACACAGAGAAGTGAAATACATCCAGTTCCTTAGTGACGTAGAGGTCAAGATGTTTAAGCAATCACCAGCTAACAACGAGCACTGATGCAGAGGATCTCACTTTACCCTCACGAAGTATGATTATTCCCATTCTGCAGGTGAGGGTAAAGGACTTCCTGAATTTCTGTCTGGTGAATTGAGACAAATCATGCAGGATTATTTGGGGGAAAACAATAGAAATCTTAGGAGGCCCCTTTATAGTATGTATTCTTTTCTAAGAATGGCACCCGGCCAGTAATTCTTGTAGCAAGGCTACCTGGGGGCCTGTGTACCCGTGATGAGCCTGCTGTGGAGAAAGGTTGGAGCACCATAGGTCAGCTCTGCCTGAGGAATGGATAAGCGTGGGCAAACAAAACCCGAGAAACAAGCAATGCGAACTAGCCTCTTATCCCATTAGAAAAGCTTAAAAGAAGGCAGCAGGTAGGGAGTGGTGACAGAGAGTTCTTTAACTGAACAGAATGCTTCTTGTGTTCTTCCTGACGTGGCCAGCCCCATCTATTATGTCATTATGCTTCCTACTGGTTGCCGTTTCTTTCCCAGGCTTACATTTCTCTCCTAGCAGAATGTTCTCAGCCGGGCTAGGAGACGGTTCCATACCCGTTGTTGCTGCTCAAAGTCTAAGAGTGAAAGTGTAATGAGACACCGAGTGATAGGACACTGTGTTAGAGCATGGAGCTGCTGGGCTTTCATTTATGCTTCTCACTTCATTAATTAGGTGCTAATTGCAAAAGCTCCTTAAAAGTCATCTTCTGCCTTGCTCAGTGCCCTAACAACCTGATCTTAGTATGAAACTCCCATCAGTATCAATGCCTCGGAGTAACAAGCCTAATATTTGTAATGTTCAGGTTACATATTTTAGCCTCAAAGGAAAGATGTGCAAAAGCTTAAGTTTTCCTAGCAGGCTTAGTTAATATCCTCATTATATGTTCAACATGCTTTTAAAATGACAGAATAGGGCCGGGTGCGGTGGCTTACTGGCTCACACCTGTAATCCTAGCACTCTAGCTGAGGCAAGGTGGATTACCTGACCTCAGGAATTCAAGACTAGCATGAACAAGCTTTAGACCCTGTCTCTAAAAATAGCCAGGCATTGTAGTGAGCACCTGTGGTCCCAGCTACTGGGGAGGCTGAGACAAGAGGATAGTTTGGGCCAATGAATTTGAGGTTACTATGAACTATGAGGCCATAGCACTCTACCCAGGGTGACTGAGACTCTGTCTCAAAAAAAAAAAATCAGTAAATAAAATGACAAAATACAATGTGGCAAAATTATCTTCTGCACATGCACTTGCATTTTGATAGTTACCTATTAATCAGCTACTCAGAATAAGAGTCTATTCCAAAAAAGAAAGATGCTGCTCAAACGCAAATTAGATTTCTTCTAAGACAACTTCTATTAAAACATTTTTTCTATTATAACAATGAATCATTCCTCACTGAGGATCAGTTTCCTGAGGACATTCGACCTCAACATATCAACCGTTTCTATTTACTTCAAAACAAATGTTTTCATTTCTTTAATGCCAAGATACTAACATGTTCATTTTATATGACTCAGGCATGACTGAACATATTTACAGAAATTGTCACCTTCAAGTAAGTAACCTATTAAAAAAATAACTAGAGAATAGTTGGGTTCTTTATATAATTCTCCATCAAATGAATATTTGGAAGAAATAATTAGGTGAGGTATAAACTTCGGAAGATTCTTTAACTAATTTAAAATATTTTCTCTGGGCAACCACAGTCTAAACTCAGGCAAATTAGACCAGGTGCTATGGCTCACGCCTGTAATCCCAGCACTCTGGGAGGTTGAGGCAGATGGATCACTTGAGCTCAGGAGTTGGAGACCAGCCTGAGCAAGAGCAAGATCCCCATCCCTACTAAAAATAGAAAAACTTGCTGGGCATTGTGGCGGGCATCTATAGTCCCAGCTACTTGGGAGGCTGAGGCAAGAGGATCACTTGAGCCCAAGAATTTGAGGTTGCTGTGAGCTATGATGCTATGACCCTCTACCCAGGGCAATTGAGGGAGACTCTATTTCAAAAACAAATTAAAACTAAACTCAAGCAAATTACCAATGAAGTTTTGAAATACAACTTGTTTGAAATATGGAGATTCCCAGTAATCTTGTTAGATTATATGTATATTATTGAATGCTATGAAGTGAATTCCTAGATCATGGTTTCTATTTGGCACTTAGAACAAAGGAAGATCTTCCAGACTCGTGATAAAAATACACTGAGGACACCCATGTTGATTACAGATCAGTGTGACCCTATGGAACTGTCTTTTTTCTTGAGAAAAATGCAGGTAATAACTGCAACTCAGAAAAATAACTGCACTCTGCCAGCGGGGCTTTTGTCTTTTCCTAAACAAGCTTGGACCTTAGTGCCCAGTTTGCAAAAGAAAAAAGCAGAGACAGAAGAAGCCACTGGTTTGTGGGCCTGTTCCTTTCCCCCACCCCAGAGATTGATCACCAGCCCCAGTGACTGTGCCCCAAAGTTCTCAATCTGTGATTTTGATAACTAAAGTGACTTGCTAAATGTGTCCTCCTGCTGGGCAGCAGGAACATAGGGCATCAAGTCAGTGGCAGCCTTGGGATTGTGAATGTCAGCATGGTTGCTTGGAGGACAGATCTGTTCCTTCTTAGAGACATCTGACAAAATCAGACAGGGTTTCTGGGTTCCAGGCTTGACTACAGAATCCTCACCCTGGCCTGCAAGGGAAGCCACAGAGTCCTAGTCCAGTCAGTGAAGCTCGGCAGCAAAATGGCAAACCCTCCCCACACAGGCTTCGTTCTGGATGGAGAGATCCCTCTACCTGCTGACTGAGCTGCTTACTGAAACTGGCCTGTTGGCTCTGGGCAGAGCTGGTAGATCCAAGGTCCGCAGCGACTGCCCTTGAGCAATCCTCAGAAAAGAATCAGGATGGATCGCCTCTCTGTATGTGGATTTTTCATTTGGGATTATTTAGTTTCTATAGGGAGGTTCTGAAAGTTCCTAGAGGTCTTTCTAAATAAAATGGATGCTCATTAGTCAGAAATTGGGGAGAGCAAATCAATCATTGCTGGAGGGGTTCTGTACCCTAATGTTGTGCCTTCACGTTTTCCACATGTGGCATTCCCCGCTGCCTCGTGTGGCACTGTGCACACCTTCCTGAGGTAATGTCTCTCAGAGCGTGAATCCAGAGTAGACACGTACTTCTAGCTCTTGTCTCCCCCTTTTTTGAAGCTATTAAAGACCCATTAAAAAAAATAAAAATAAATGTTAAATGGTGTTGTCCCACTGCATGTGTTCTTTTTTTCCTCCCAAATTACACAGTGCTATTGGAAATCTTTCAAAGAGCCAGAAAATGGTAACAGGCTCCTTACTCCCAAGGAGGTGCAAATTCCAGGCGCTTAACTGGAATCATGCACCAGCTAAACAACTCTTCCAAAAAAACAATACAGGTTTGTACCTAAGCAAGATGAAATATTTCTGAAGGTTGTGAAACACAGCTTCTCTCTCATGGTCAAATCTCTTAAAGGCAAATCTACAATGTCAGATTCTGCTACACTGAGTCACGCGTTGCTTGGTGACAGGGTTATCTTCTGACAAATACCTCGTTAGGTGATTTCGTCACTGCAGAAACACCATGGAGTGTACTCACACAAGTCTACATAGTATAGCCCACTAGCACATGGGATGCATAGAATGGCCATCCTAGGCTGTGTAAACCTGTGTTACTGTACTAAATCTTGTAGGCAGTTGTAACACAGTTGTAAGTATTTGTGTATCTAAACATTAGATATACTTTGTTGCCCTGGATAGAGTGCTCTGCCATCATAGCTAGCAGCAACCTCAAACTCTTGGGCTGGGACACAGGTGCCTGCCACAACACCTGGCTATTTTTACAGACAAAATCTCACTCCGGCTCAGGTTGGTTTCAAACTCATGAGCTCAAGCGATCCACCCACCTCAGCTTCCCAGAGTGCTAGGATTACAGGCATGAGCCACCGTGCCTGGCTCAGTATTGTAATCTTACAGAACTACCATTACATATGCAGTCTGGTATTGAAGGAAATGTTCTTAGCAGTGCATGAATATATTTCCATTAAGATATTTAGTCTGCAATTGGGACAGACCAAACTATTTCCAAGGGATGACAGAGTTAGAACTTGGTAGTTTGATTATAATCAAGTGCCTCTTGATATTTTTAACTGAGCCAAAGAGAATGGCATAATCGTCCACTTATTTGTGATTTTTTATTTTAAAAAAAAAGAGGATTTTCTTTCTTTTTTTTGTTTTGTGTTTCATCAAAAAAGTATAAAAGTTTAACCCTTGCAGAACAAGATGTTTTGAATAACATATTTATTAAAAAGTTTTACAAAAATGGTAACATCTCTTAGGATTTGCACATCTTTCTCACTACTATTTAATTTGCCCTGTTTCTATATTTTATGTCAAAGCTTCCTAGCTGGGGACCTTAAAGTTCAACTTCAGAGAGACAACCGATTTTTCCCATCCAAAGTTGTGTATGTGTGTCTTGCAGAAGAGGAAGTTGTGTCGTTTTCACCAGGTTCTTAAAGGGGTTGATGATCCAGAAAAGTAAAGTCCTACTGTTTTCAATGAGTACCACAGCCCTCTCTGCCTCTCCTCACAGATGTAGGGGAAGACAGAGGAAGGACCTTTCTTTCAACTCTGCCTCAATCCTTTTATGCACCTAGTTCAGATTTGCTTCTTTCTCTGGAACTTCCTGGGAGTCAGAGGAGTTTTGCCTCTAGTAGGTTAAATGTTGTGTTCCACTTTCACTCCAAGGCCCTCAGCATGCTCACAGTTACCCAAGAGAACTTCAACTTTCCCAGGCGTCTCCTTTTGGTAACTCTCGGCAATACACAGACACTTTCTCTTAATTCCCAGCACGATGCCTTGGGAATCTGTGATCCCGGGAGTTGTTAGTTTCATTAACATTTATTCTAAGGTCTTTCTATGTTTAAATACAATATCCATTTATCACCTACTACAAAAAAAGCCTTGGAATACAGAGAAAAGGTAAAAAAAAAAAAAAAAAAAAAAAAAATGACTGTTAACCAGAAGTATAAAAAATGATGATTTTTTAAGGTTTTTATCTTTGTATATTATCTTCCACAGAACTACACTATGTATACTTCCAAAACATATTGCTGTATTATATATAGTTACACATATTAATTTAGAATATACTCTATGTATTGAAGCTTAATGATTAAGTTTTGAACAAAACATAAAATATCTAGGTGGCACTGTAAAGGGTTTATGCTCAGTATGGAACTTGAACTTTTCTTTATTAGAAAATAATCAACCTCCTGCAGTTGATAGGATGTTTGATGTTTCTTTCTTTCTTTTTTGGATGCACATACATCTTTATTCTGTAATGATGTATATCTTTCTTAAAGGAAGATTATAAATGGAATGCAGAAGAAACCTTTTCTTTTAATCTATTTCCTTATATTTTTGCCACAAGATATTCAGAATAGAAACTAATTATTATTATTGGAAAGGTACTATATTCTAAGCAGTTCACACACGTTTTCCATACACACACACACACACACATATATGTATATATATATACTGCAAATTCAAATTGCTGCACTCAACCATTGTTCTTGCCTTAGTCTCCTGAATAACTGGGACTACAGGCACCTGCCACCATACCCAGCTCATTTTTGTATTTTTAGTAGAGACTGGGTCTCACTTTGATCAAGCTCCAACTCGTACGCTTAAGCGATCCTCCCACCTTGGCCTCCCCGAGTGCTAGGATTACAGGCATGTGCCACATGTGCCAACCATTTCTCCTTTATGCTATGCAAAGATCCTGTGATAATAGCAACTGTTTTTATCCCTCTCTATGGACAGAGAAACAAAGACTTAGAGGAGGGTCATGACACCAGGGTGTGGCAGAGTGTGGCAACTGTCCATCCATCTGTAACTTGGAGCCTATTGCTCCCAGCCTGCAAACCTTAATAGATAAGCTCATGCTTTTACCTACCACGCTGATGGTTCTGACATTGTGGTCCCTGGATCTACACAGTGTGAGCATCACCTGGGAGTTGCAACATCTCCTAGGCCTGTCGAATGAGAAGTGCTGGACTCAAGAGCCTGGCAATCTGCATTGTAACAAGTCCTCCAGTTGTCTCTCATGCATGCCAAACTCTGAAGACCACAGCTTCATAATAGACTGCCTCTGAATTTTGAAAGGTAATTGACATAAAAACTTTTTAAAAATCTGTGTTAAAAAAAAAAAAAAAGTCATGGTAGGCTTTCAGGAACGAAGTATTACATTAGTGTTTTATTGCTTAAGCTTTTAGAGTTCTGCTTTGGAGGTTCGTTGAGTGTTTTATGCATTAGAGTTCATGATAATTGAAGCTGGAGACCACAGCACCAATACATTCAATGAAAGTGAAGTCTGCGGCAGGGGGAGTCAGTGTTGCTGGCACTTCCTCCCTGTCCTCCAGCTACACACAAATGGTGAGCTGGATCAGGATTCAACAAAACAGATGACTGCGAAAAAACATTACTGTTAAAAAAATCAGACTTGCTCATTGTAAGAAAAATGAAAATTATTCTAAATACAGGTCCAAAATGTAGACATGTTTTTCAAATAAGTGTGTTCGTTACTGGAAACTATAGCAACTTCATAGTCTTAGGTCTGTCGACCCAAGGCAGTTTTTGTTCTCTGAGACATGCTATCCTAATCCTGGTTTTTGTGCTTTCCCCCTGTTTAGTCTGCATTGACTACTGAGGAGGAAACCCCCTATATTCAGAATGCCATTTACATATTTTCAAGTCCAAAACAGTCTGATGTTAAAGGTATTAGATTTTTAAAAACTCAGGTGCGATGATGGGTAATTTAGTATAGATATGGCTAGCCTTAGTGTCCCTGGGTAGCCCAAATTCAATTTTTTTAATCAGTATTTGAAAGGGAAGGCCTCCTATAGCCATCATAATCGTATTTTCACTGTATTTTTATTCGTTTCCAGATCTGACTGTCTTAAAATTTAATTACTGTTAGCAAGACCTTTATGGGAAGAATAGAAATATTCTCATAATAGTGTTAGCATATTAAATGTGATATTCAGGTGGCCCTCCTAGGATTTCAGCACTCCTCAACGGAGCCAATGGAGCTGCCTTTTTTCTGCCCTGACAGTTCACACGCATTCAACTCAGAAATGAATTCTTTCCTTGACTCCTCTGCTGCGTTTAGAACTTTGTTGTCCCAGTATATTAGAGTGTTCATTCATTTGTGATAAGACTGTCAGATCTGATATGCATTTTAATGCTGTTCATAAGAATGTTACTAAACATGCAGATTATCTTAAGGCAGACTTTTGTTGGTTTGTTGTTGTCTGGTTTTTAACCATGTTCATCATTTATAATAGAAAAGATTGGAATTTTTTTAAAAAAAACAAAGATTACTATATGAGAATATGGTGGGTAAAATAGACATTTTTACATAAAAAACAAGGACAGATGACCCAAAAATCAATACAAGATAAAATGTAGTTGTGACTAGATTTTCAAAGAAATGTGCAAAAGGGATGTTAGAGCTGGAAGTCTGAAGAAATCAGAAGGATCAGTTCCTAAAGTGCAGTCACCTATCTGGGACATTGTACAAGGCTGTGGCTATGAGCTGATGGCAGCGCCTGCCCTGCTGTGCCATCTCAGCTCTGGGGGGAGCAGCTGGTCCTCACTGACTCAGGCAACTTATGGCACTTTTGACAGGAGAAGGATGAGCACCTGCAGCCTCTTACTTGCCCCAAGACGTTATTTCTCAGCTGACAGGCTCCTACTTACTTGGAATTGGTATCTCTCTATTCCTATGTTTGGTCTTGATTGGGATGTTTATTCCCTAAATCAGAAACAGCATCAAGAATATCAATAAGATGTTGTTCACATTTTAATTTTCTCTTATAGTATTTTTCTTTTTTCTTGTAACAAATGCAGAGCATTCTGTTAAATTATAATAAATGAGGGCTCCCATCCCGCCCTTGGAGGGATGTTAATTTCCACTTTTAAAAAGTGACTTCCATAGAAGGTTTCAGCAGAGCTGCCAGGTGTGTGGTTGTTGTGCCCAGAAATCACATTGTTTTCACTATTTAGTTTTTAGCCTTCCCTTACAAGGAAAGCTGCCCCCAACACCTGATGAGCGCTCTTCAGGACTAGACCACATTTTCAGCCCATTATTTTAAAAATATGATAGCACATAATCTGTAAGAGTCCAAGTTTATTTCTGCATTTGGATTCCTGTCAGAGGAAGAGACCAACAGCAAAATGAGCTTCATGGCAAGATCATAGGATCAGCTAATGAATCTTCAGTTCTCATTGTATTGACACTGTAGTATTTAAATCTGCAGAAGTTTGTGCTATCATTTCAAGCTAAATTGAGTTGCTATGCTTTGCCAAATGGGGGTGTGTGTATGTATTTATTTATGCTTATTTCATTCATCTGTGTTGATTTTCTTTTTGACTTGCAACAGGACTAGTTGGAGAAAACTAGAACATGAGGTTAGAACATTCAATGTTACCTTCAGGATACAGAACACAATCGCTTATTGTTACTGATTTGTGGTACAGAGTGGAAGGGAAATTCATGGTTACAAGTACAGGCAGTTGCCAGGTTATGAATGCAGTGGGTACTATAGGTTTGTTTTTAAGTTGACTTTGTATGTAAATTGGAACAGGTACATTTGCCTATTACCTGTAATAGCCTCCATTTTAAGTGAGAGTCACACATCTCTCAGATGTCTGTAACCTGGGGACTTACTGTAAATAGCTTCCATTCTTAAATGCAAGTTGCACATAAGTCAGATGTTTGTACCTCAGGGACTGCTGTGTCCACCTGCTACCTTCCGCTTTCCCTGAGTCCCTCAGCGTTGGTGCTTACTGAGGAATGCTGTCATTCTGTGACCTGCAAACAGTTCCTTGAGACTACAGTGGAATAAATAATAAAAAGAATGTCTATAGCCGTTGAAAACAAGCATTATAAAATGTGAACAATAAATTGTTTGCTTTGTACCTAGGTAATTAGTAAAGTGAAGGAAAGTAAGGAACGGAGAGCTTTGGCAGCTAAAATGTTTTATGCTAAAATTAAACAGCCATAGAGTTGCTACTCAGATGCTCTTAACACAAGGAGACTATTCCATATAAGAGGGTAGTGAAAAGGAGGTCAGATGATGCTGTGTGAGGAGGATGTCAGCAGATACCCTTGGTTTTGAACATGGCAAAAGTGGCCACGAGTTCTGGAATGTAGGCAGCCTCCAGAAGCTGAGAAGACAGTGTGGTGTGTCCCCTGCCGAGCCTCCAGAGATGAGAGCAGCTCACCAACGCCTCATGTTAGCACCATGAGACCTGTGTTGCCCTTCAGATTTCCAGAACTATGAGATAATCAATTGGTGGTGTTTATGCCACTAAAAAGTAAAGATATTGCCAAGGTTCTTATATATTCTAAAGGAACACCAGAATGCGTCCACTTTTAATAGGGAGAGTACATATGAAGTGGATTTATTTTTATTTTAGCAGTTCTCAATACAAAATATTTAAACATGGTGTCCACATATAATGAATACTGAGATAGGAATATTAATATAAATATGCCCAAATATGCTTATACACACATGCATATAGATTGTTTCTTCTCCTTAATAATTTCTACGCTTCCTCTCATACCATTTTAGGTTTCAGTGAGGTTTTTTGGTGAGTCTAGTCTACCAGGTCCATTCCCTTCTCTTTACTGATCCTTTCGTTATAATCTCCAATAATTCATAACCTATCATAAAAGGTGAAACTCATGTACATGATTTATTTAAAGCACAGCTAAAACCACTTTGTATGTTTAGTTTCTACGCACTACTCGCTCCCTAACCAGATCATAGGTGCTTTGAGTACATGCACTAAGAATTGTTTTATTTTGAATCGTTATAGTCAGTGTATTGCTCTTTGAATAATTATGGTTGCTAATGACACAATATTGATGAGTAGATGGACAGATCTCTTTTGAGAACTAGAAGATAAATATGAGATGCTAAGAAAGACACAGCAATGTTACTGGAAGTGCCCAAAACACACTTGCATTGAACAAGAAAAAAACGAGTGACGATTCTATGGCAGCACTACCCAATAGAATTTTCGGAAGTGATGGAAATGTGCTATATTTCCACTTTCCAATATGGTGGCCACTAGCAACATTTGGCCATTGAGCACCTGCTAGTGTGACTGAATTTTTTACTTTAATTAATATACATCTAAATGTAAACACCCACCTGTGGCTAGTGGCTACCATATTGGATGCAGAAAGGTATTTTTTGATGAATAGATTCACTCTTCAAATTCTAAGTCCTAAAGGATTAGGGTCATTTGTGTCTTTCTGAATGTTCTGTCTTCTTCTTAGACCAGTGAATTAATAATTGTAGAGCACTGCTCCCCAAAAGTGGTCTGTGATTCAGAATAGGAAAGGAACTGTTTGTTACTAGCTCACGACAAGTACAGAAATTTAGAAATGCTATAGCCACTTGGCATTGATGTGACATTCAGAAGTAGAGTCAGGAGCATCATTTCATTGAAGAAAGTGCTCCGGGCATCATCAAACCTGTGCACATAGTATCCCCTGGAATGAGCAGTTGGTAAGTAGCAACTGGAGCACACACTGGTCTGTGAATGTCTGGAAATTTATAAAAGCCTTCCTCTCGCAGGACAGCTACAGATAGTTCAAGAAGCCCAGGTGTATAGGACTAGGAATGAGAGTCCAGAGCCAACACTGGCTAAACTGTATAGACCAGACCTCTCAGAATGAGAGGACTGCAACGCAGAAGCAGCCTTAGAAACTGTACACTGCAGCCCTCTCAATTGACAAATGAACAGACCAAGTCCTCCAGTCACTTACTTCAGTTACTTACATCAGAACTTGGAGAACTCCCCTCTTGGCTCCTGAGCAAGCTCTTTCTCCTCTTTGCCAAATGGATTTGAACCAAGAGAGATCTTATGGTTCCCTCCCCCCCTCCCCCAACAAAGGAAGCCTGAGAATGTTATTATGACAGTTCCATAGAATCCATCACGCAGCTGGCTTGTGACTGCACCATCTGAGGTTGTCCTCCCCTTTTTAATGGGTTGTCCCCATTATGAATTAAACAGGAATCAGTGTAAACAAGATATCCATATGGCTCAGTGAACATGGAACAATGAGTCAATGAAAACAGCTTTTCTAGTACAGTTTTTAGATTTTGAAAAAGGTAGCAATTCATTTTGTTTTGAGGAGCCCTACATGGATGCTTAGTATCAATATTTGGATGTGTCCCCACATATTAATAGAAGACATGGTTTATTAGATATTTCCTGAATGACTAGAAAGAGGCAAAATTGTGATGAGATGTAACAATTTAGGAAGCCCAGAAAGAACCCAGGAAAGCAGTATTCCAGATCTTGGAAATAAGGCAGGGGCAGGATTGAGTGTTGGGGGTGGCTCACCTCGACCTTTTCTATAGGTAGGTGATTCCAGGTCTACAGCCGCACCTTTCTCTGGGAGATTGCGCTTGACCACAGGAGCCACCCGGCTTGAGAAATTACAGCTCTCTCTCTTCCCCGTCCTCCAGGGTACAATTTGCTGCCAAGAATAGACTGATCTGGGGTTTCAGATCTTATTTGTCTCTTGGGTTGTTTGGATATGGGGCTACAAATACCCAGCCCATTTCCTCCTTCCCTTAAGGCAGAATTTGCCCTGTGGTACTCCAGAGGTCCTCGGGCGATAAGGCTGCAACTTTGTGCTGGCTCCCTGCTACTGTGTTCTGGTTCCTCTCATTTCCTTACAGATTTCTCCTAAAAGCATACCCTCAATAGATCACTTGCACAAGAATCCCCCTCTCAGGCTCTGCTTCTAGAGAATTTGGCCAATGACAGTGTAAGCTAACTAAAAACTTGCAAAAGCTATTTTCTATTACCGCAAATATTTTATCCTTTAGTGTATTTTATCCTCAAATTTGGAATCATATTGAATTATTTTGTTCTTAAGAAAGGAAAAAGAAGAGATATCCAAATTTTTAGATCCTTTCTAAGTGTCTTTAAAAGCCTTTTATCTCCTAAGTTTGGACTCCTAATTATCTTTGATAACTGATTTCAGAGCAAAACCTCTGCTGTCTTACAGAACATGTAGCTATTACTGAACATGTTTTAATTGCCATTTCATATCTGATGAGCCCCTTGTAAAAGTTTCTTTGCATGAACTTAAATTATCTCAAGTACATGATTATTTTCTTATGAAATAAAAAATATTCTATATTTTTAAGTCTATGAAAAAATTTACTGTGTTATTTAGTGGGAGAGTTAATCATCAAAATGTTAGTCTTGTGGGGCATGAAGGAGCCTGTTTTATTAATTGGTGGTAAATAAAATTTTCAAATAACAAACAGGAAAATACAATTTTCAATTTTATATTCAAATTATGTCAGTGGCATAGTAAATGGAATTTATTAGGGAAAATGCTGTAGCTATTTGCATAATTTTCTGGTGCTGAAACAGGAGAAAAGTCTGGCTGCTGATTAGGTATCCTGGTTCAACTTTGCTTTCGAATACTCATTCACCAACCCAAACCGTTTTCTTTCCTCGCTCTCTGTGGAGCTCTCATAAAATATGCACTTAAACTAATGTAAAAATAATGCATTCTGCCCATTTTGCTCCAAATCATCTCACAGTCTCATGTTTTTGTTAATAAGTTTAGCTGTCAATTGTCTCCTTTGGAGGTTATTTCCATTAGAGATTTAGTAATGTGATGTAGTCACAAAAATTCACTGTCAAACTTTTGTTTCTCTTTATTCATCAATGTGATTCTGCCTCTTCTCAATTCAAGAAATATCTAATAAACCATGTCTTCTATTAATATTTCTTCTAAAATCATAATCATGTACTATGGAATCCTTTCTTAATTTGCTAGATTCCCAGAATAAAACAGAACAGTAACTTTGGGTGAATATGACTGAACTAGTAATTTTCTATGGTGTCAAACAGAGCTGAATCATTCTTAGTCATTTCTAACTTTCATCCTGAGCCAATGAAGTCCATAATCTTTTACAATTTAAACAGAATAAGACTTTCCTTCAAAGGAAATATGAAATAGGCACTTTGTGCATGATTAAGTATTTATTGTTAGTCAATGTGATTCAAAAATGCAGACCCTACATTGAAAGTGATTAAATTGAGAGAGAGAAGACACAGGCCCAGGAAGTCTTCACACTATGTGATTAGTCCCAGATGTCTGGACAAGAGGGTCTGGAAGCAGAAGGGTCAGCAAAACTTGCCCAGTTGCTGTTCTGGAGGGACTGAGGGAAAGGTCATGGCAGATTTCTGGTTGAAGTGGTTTGTAAACTTTAATTAGAAAGGGCAGTTTTACAGATACTAATCCTAAATTATTTACTGTCTTTATATTAAGAAAGGATTCTTAATTCTTCAAATTAAGAAAGGATTCCATAGTACATGATTATGATTTTAGAAGAAATATTAATAGAAGACATGGTTTATTAGATATTTCTTGAATTGAGAAGAGGCGGAATCACATGGATGAATATTTAGAAATACTTAGGTATTTCTTTTAGTCAAAAATCAAACTTAAATTGTTGTTTTCTCTCTCACATCTCTTTTCCTACCATATCCACACATTTACTAAGAATTAGGGTACTTTACCAGTGACAGGAACCCCAATAAGATAGAACAGATTTTCCTAGCTGGTGGATCATAAAACATACTGTTGGCCAAAATCAGTAAATACTAATTTTTCCTTCAGTATCACTTGATTCCCCATTGTTGCTCTGGTCAGACTGCAACCCAAGTTCTCTTGGTTATACCCAAAAGATTATTTAGACTCACATTCAGAATGGTTGTACTTTTCTTTGGGAAATCCAGTTCCTACTGATGTCTAAAGACATCCACGAACATCTACATCAGATCTAAGTGCTGTCTGTTTATGGTTTAGGTTTGGCCCGTGTACATCCTGGTCTGGGTTGAACTGGGGTTTGTGCCATTGACAAGGAAAAAAAATTGTGTTACTTTGGCAAACTTTGACTAGAATTCTTGAGAGAATACATGCACATTAATAGGCAACAATTTACGTTAACTAATGCTCAAGAAATTAAGAGGAGAAAGCACTTTCACAGAAAAGAAAAACTTGTACAAAACGTACCCCCTGAGAATATTATACTTGTTAATCATAGTAAATCATAATCAATGCAAAAAGCAAAGTTAACTTTGGCCGATATCACTTACAAGATATATAGATATTTTTCTCCTAATCGCCAAGCTGGATCCTAGGTACAAGGTAGTTGATGTAAGGGCTGGACCAGTGAACAACTGAATAAATATCAGCTTTCTGACATTGGAGGGACATAAAGCACTTAGGACAGAGCATGGAATGTATTAAATTGGTAGTTTAATTAATAGCAAAGGCATGTACAGTTTCTCAACATTATAAAAGGCTTTACAGTTGTTAAACATGACGAGAGAGAAAGACAGCGTGCAAACTATTCAAATTTCCAAATGTCCAATGTTGAACACCTCTAGCTTACGGCTACTGTAAGCTCTTTATATTTTTGTTGTTGCTGTCAGAAAATGTACCTATACCACTAGCAAGGAAAACAGTTCCAAAGAGTTCTCCAAGGAGACCCCCACAATTGCTGCTTCTTTGCCTCATATGAACAAGTTTGAGAAATGCAGTTTTTTTCTGAAATCCTATCTGTTTTTCCATAAAAGGAAAAATGCAACTTTTTTCTGAAATCACATGCCTGTTTTTCTGTAAGAGAAAAAACGTAAAGAAAAAAAATGAAAAAGGCAAAATGATAAATTGAATCCCTCATTTGGAATTTTGATGAAAATTGAAATGATTTTTTAAATGTCAAATTAATATGAGAGTACACATGTTTAGGTTACACTGTTTTCGATTCTAAGGCGCAGTTCAGGCTGTAGCTGAGGCCTTCACCTGGGCGCATGCTGAACACCCTCACTTTGTGCCCATTAGCTGACATCCCTACAGCTGCCCCCTCTTCCCTCCCCCTTGCTAGAGGAGGAAATGAGTTTTTTTTTTAACTAAAGAATTATCAGAAGACGCTGTTCTTTCAGTGGGTAATCTGTAGTAAAGACTCGGTACTCAATAACTTATTTCTGATGTTATTATCATAAACAATTTGTTGACACTGAAAATTGTTGGGTAAGGTGAAAATTATCATTTTGTTCCTTTTTCTACATGCATTGCTCCTTCCTTCAGGAGACACTTATTGGATGTCTGTCCCTTTCCAGGCACTTTTAGATTTTGCAGGAAGCCTCTTTCTTGTGTGCTGAATAAGCACCAGATATTAAGGTTTTGACTAAAACTTTTAACTGCTACTATTATAATGTTAACTGTTCAAGTAAATGTTATTTAACACATCCAGTAAAGATTCTAGAAAATGTAAAAGTGATTTTAAAGTTGACTGTGACTATGAAAATATTCTTCCTACAAGAGATTTCCCAATATTCAAATCCTTGTTTTGATCATTCGATGAAACAAGTGTCACTTTCCTCCGTGTCAGGGCTAAATGCAGCGGAGTAAAAGAGACGCTTTAAAGATCCTGCTACACAATCATAATGCTTTAGAGCTTATACATTACACAGTCCTTCTTTACTCCTAATCATCTGTTGGAACATTCTGTCTGGACAAAGAAGTTGGTGTAGTATGTTCATTCTCTGCCTTTTTTTTTTTTTTTTTTTTTTTTTTTTAAATTTTTTGGAGTTGTGTTTATAAAATAAAAATATATACGAACATATAAACAGGGGTAAAATTTTTT
>CAUYPK010109781.1:0-30684 GCA_963574355.1 Loris lydekkerianus | reverse complement strand
GGCTAAAACTTCTGTTACAATGTTAAAAAACAATGGAGACAATGGGCAGCCTTGTCTGGTTCCTGATCTGAGTGGAAATGATTCCAATTTAACTCCATTCAATACAATATTGGCAGGCGGTTTGCTTTAGCTGACAAATATCCGTTTTAGAAATGGCCCTGCGGTACCCTATTTATTTTTTTTTTTTTTTTTTTTTTTTTTTTTTTTTTTTTTTTTGCTGTTTGGCTAAGGCCAGGTTTCAACCTGCCACCTCTGGTATATGGGCCAGAATCCTATGACTTTCAGTCACAGGCACTGCCCTGCAACTATTTCATTAAGGGTTCTGATCATGAAAGAATGGTGAATATTGTCAAAAGCTTTTTCTGCATTACTTAAGAGAATGACATGGTTTTTCTTTCTTATTTTGTTTATGTGAAGAATTACATTTACAGTCTTATGTAGATTAAACAAGCCTTGAGACCCTGGGGGAAAAAAAAACTTGGTCATGGTGTACAAATTTTGATGTGTTGCTGGATTCTGTTTGCTAGGATCTTGAACATTTTTGCATCAATATTTATTAGAGATATTGGTCTATAATTTTATTTTCTTTTGGGTCTTTTCCTGGTTTAAGGACAAAGGTAATGTTTACTTCATAGAATGTGTTTGGTAGTATTCATTCTTTTTCTATATTTTGAAAAAGGGTAGGTAATATAGGTACTAGTTCTTTCATAAAGGTTTGGTAGAATTCTGAGGTGAAGCCATCTGCTCCTGGACTTCTCAGTTTGGGGAGATTTTTTATAGTTGCTGCTATTTCATAGCTTGACATATGCCTGTTCAACATTTCCACTCCTTGGATAATTCTAGGAAGGTGGCATGCTTCCAAGTATTGGCTCATTTTCTTCAGATTTTCGTATTTAAGAGAATAGAGTTTCTTGTAATATTCATTGAGGATTTTTTAAATTTCTGAGGAGTCTTATTTTCTTTGTCATTTCTGATTGATGAAATTAGAGATTTTGCTGTTTTTATCCTTGTTAGATTTGAGAAAATTTTCTCTATTTTGTTAACCTTTTTAATAAATCAACTTTTTGATTCATTGACCTGTTGTATAATGCTTTTGTATAATGCTTTTGTTTTCAAATTCATTTAATTCTGCTCTTATTTTGGTTATATCTATTATTTTGCTGTGTTTGAGAATGGAATGTTCTTCTTCCTCCCATCATTTGAGATGTCCCATTAAGTTGTTAACGTCATCTCTTTTCGTTTCCTTGAGGAAGGCTTGCAATGCTATAAATTTCTCTCTTAGGACTGCCTTTGTGCTATCCCAGAGGTTCTGGTTATTCATGTTTTCGTAATTTTTTTGTTCCAAAAATTTGGTAATGTCCATTTTAGTCTCATCTATGACCCAGCTATCATTCAATATAAGATTATTTATTTTTTTTTTTTACTTTTTTAAGGTATATAATATGAATTTAATTATTTATTCACTTTACAGGTACCTATGCAATGCATATTTGTATTATAACACTAAAAGTTGTAGTATTAAAAACTTAAAATTTCCATCTTTTTATGTTTAATAGATATAAACATGGATAAAAATGTATGCAGCAATAGAAAAATAGAAATTATACTAAGAAAATAAACATTTATGTTTCTCAACTTATCAGTTACAACTATAGATTAAAATGTGCAGTATGAATTGTCGGGTGCATCTTACAAGGGTACATGTGAAACTTAGTAAATGTAGAATATAATTGTCTTAACCCAATAACTAAGAAAATGCCAGGAAGGCTATGTTAACCAGTGTAAATGCCAGGAAGGTTATGCTAACCAGTGTGATGAAAATGTGTCAAACGGTCTATGAAACTAGTGTAGTGCCCCATGATTACATTAATGTGATCTCTCATTATAGAGCTATGGCATCACAGCTCACAGCAACCTCCAGCCCTTGGGCTTAGGTGATTCTCTTTCCTCACCCTATGGATTAGCTGTAACTACAGGCGCCCACCACAACGCCCAGCTACATTTTGTTGCTGTTTGGCCAGGGCCAGGTTTGAATCTGCTACCCTAAATCTATGGAGCTAGTGCCCTACTCACTAGTCACAGTAGCCACCCAAGGAATAATTTCTATTATTTGTTATTGTTGCAATCTGGCCTCTTTAGAGGACAATTTAAGCCATTCACATTAATTGAGAATATTGATAAGCCTAGTAGTATTTTCAGTATCAATTTTTTCAAAAGTCCCAAAAGATGAGATTGGTGACTTCAGATATTCCCCTACAGCTTTGAAAATGACCCATACATTACTATGGCCTGAGACACTGGAGATCTGCTTGGTGTGGTGGGGCTAAGTGGCTCTGTCTTGTTTTCATCTGGACTCTGTCTAATCCTAGTGAATCAGCAACTCTTGCTTGAAGTCTTAGCTGTGGAGCTGAGCACACCCCCATGGTCAACAACTAGAAAAGTAAAATCAAATCTTCCCACAACAACACAAGCAGGGTTCCACCTTGGATGGTCCTCAGGTGATTGGCCCAGATCAAACTTTCCAAATAAATTGTCCCAGTCAGCAGACAGTCTCATACTGGAGAGTTGAAAATTCTATAGCAATTAGATATCAGTCTGCTGACAGGATTATAACTCAGTCCAGTGCTCTGTGGAGTTAGAAGGGCTCACACAACAAATGAATTAGTATGTGAAGGTTGATGGCTCCTACCCCATCTTTCACCTGTGTCACACCCAGTCACTGGTAACCCCACAGAGTTGTGACACAGTTCCCTCCAATGAGTAGATGATCCAGGATTTTGTGACTGCCTGAGTCACACGGAGATCTATGTCTCCTTGGCCAGGTCGCCACAATCTGCCACCAGCCTGCAGCAGGAACTAAAGCCTGACAACCTCAGTTGTTTTTTGAAAGCTGGGGAGTTTCGCTCAGTTCCAGCCCTGCCCCAGATTGATGTTGCTGCCACTTATATTCTTACAGAATTGTCATTTCTGTTTCAGCTATACTCCCCTGTGGGCTGGGTGCTGCTTGAGTTTACAGAACCTGTGACTCAGCCCCGCTCTGTGCTGCTGCCACTTCCCCAATTCTCACGGGGTGGCATCTCAGGCTCCACTTCACACTGTATTGGAGCAGGTGCGATTAGAGCTCACAAATGGCTTTCAGTTTCTGCCCCTCCCTGGGCTGGTGCTGCTGCCACACCTGCTTTTGTTCCCGCTATGCACCCCTGGGAGCCGGTTACATCTTAGGCTCACAAAAGCAGCAATTCTTACTCAGTCCTGCCCTGGGAGTATGCCGTCCCTGTGTGTGCTTGGATTCCATTCTCCATCCGCTCAACACCTCAACCCAGCAAGTCCTGCCTCAGGTATACCCTTTGCTGATGAGTCCTGCATTTTCATCACAGCTCTTTTCTGCCAGTGACTGCCACAGGAATAGAGGCCTGGTTCCCTCTGTTTGCTAAGAGAGTGTGACATGTCTCTCCAAATTATCCCCAGGAGTGTGAGCTCTATTATTCCTGCCACTGCCACTGCTGCACTGTGACACAGGGAATTGCTTCACCCTCTTCCATATGAATTCCTTCCTTCACATTTCCCACTCCACTCCCATGCCACAGAACCAGCACAGACCTGGAACAGCCCAAGGCCCATCCACACCTCTTGAGAAAATACCCATAAGCCTGTACTCCACGGGTGACAGGCTTCCAGACCTGGGAATGAAAGTGGAGGGGAGTGCTGGGAGTTCAGAATTTTGCATATAGTCTATATTCAGTTTTATGCCTAGTGAGAGAGTACCATAGCACACTAGTGTGTACTCTCTGGGAAAGGAGTTCTTGAAATTAGGTTTTCTCTCTCATGAGATAAAGTAGGAAGAGATCTGAACTCCACTTGATTGATTGTATACTGTAAGCTATTCTCATCAGGTAGGGGACTCCTGTACTCTTGGTGATGGATTTTCTGCCTATTGTTTATTTCCTTGCAGTCGCAGTTCATCTCAGCATGGGAGATGTGCACTCTTCAAACTTCTCTCTTGGCACAGCTCCAAACAATTGGCTTACTTGAAAAACTTCTGGATGGGAGCCTCTGTGGATAGCTGGATCCACTTGGCTATGTTGCATCCTCCTCCTATTTTCCCCTTATTATAACGATTTTAAGGTGCATTCCCATTGTAACATAAATGTGCAATTCATTCCTTCGATTATTGAAAAATGTTCATTGTGTGAATATAGAACCTTATATATATCCCATCATCTATAAATTTCATTAGTATTCCTGAAGATGTTACCTTCTAATCTAAGATTTTTAAACTTTTTATCAACAAGATATTTTGCCTCTCTCAAAACTCTTTACTCTGTCTGATGAGGTCACCGTGTGGTTTTTCTTATTGATTCTATTAATGTAGTTTTTTATGTTTTAGTTTATATTTTTATTAAGTCATATTTATATAGATCATGAGTACATTTATGTCTTTGTGGGATTCAATGTGTTGATTATCTCTACAAATTGATTATATCTACTAATTAACATAGCTTTCATTTCACTTATTAATCATAGTGTTAGGACATTTGTGTTCAATACTTAATAGATTTGACTTGTACCTTTGCAATATGCTTCACAGGTGAGATGAAATAGTTGATTATCCATATTGAGATAAACTATTAATACAGGTGATAAATACAATATGTTGAACATGTAGAAAATATATGTATGCTACCAGACTTTTCTTGCAACTATACAGTATATCTCTCATAAATCTGACTCTACATTTCCCCCTTTGCTCCAGAAATATAAAATGGTTGGCAGCACCTGTGGCTCAGTGAGTAGGGTGCTGGCCCCATATATCAAGGGTGATGGGTTCACATCCAGCACTGATCAAACTGCAAACAATTATAGATGGACTTGGTGATGGGCAACTGTAGTCTCTGGTTGCTGAGGAAAGAGAATCACCTAAGCCCAGAAATTGGAGGTGTTTGTGAGCTGTGTGATGCCATGGCACTCTACCAAGGGCAATAAAGTGAGACAGTCTCTAAAACAACAACAAAAAAATACATTGGTACCATGATACTTCAAGGCAATGCAAACTGAGAACCACAAGTGATCCTCCTATGTTTATGTTTCTCAGCAGCTGAGAGGACAGGCCCATGCCACCACTCCTGGGGATGTATTGCATTTATTTCTTGGATAAGTGGGGTCTTACTATGTTTCTTATATTTCAAAGATCTTTCTGCTTCAACCTCTGAAATTGCTGGGATTACAGATGCGAGCTATGGTGTTCATCGATGCTTGTTTTGATGAAGGTTTTTATTGATAATTGTCTTAGGTAACAGCCCACAGATTACAAAATAACAACTCTATGCAGATATAATTTACAAGACTCCATAATTCACCAATTTCAACTATAGAGGTCACAACTACAAATTCAGGGATCACTTGTATAGTTTATTTGTTTGTTACAAGAGAGTTTCCCTTAAAGTGTATAGAAGATAGAGTAACAAAGGAATAAAGGAAAAAAAAGAATGGAGAAAGCAAGCCAATTAGAGAGAGACAACTGCAGGAAGAAATGATTTAGAGTGACAGGGACACAAAGGGAGGGAGTTATGGAGGGAAACAAAGAAAAAGAAAATGCCCAAACTTGGTGGCTCACACCTATAATCCAAGCCCTCTGACATGCTGAGATGAGTTGAGTTCTTGAATGAGGGGGTACTGAGAATGGACCCAGTAAATGTCAGACCCTGTCTCTAGTAAAAAGTTAAAAATCATCTAGGCATTGCAAAAGGCACCTGCAGTCCTAGCCACATGGGAATCTCAGGCAGGACAATTGCCTGAAATCTGGAGTTTTACATTGCTATGATGTAGCCATGACAAACTAGACTGTGCCACATACATAAATCATATGTCAAAAATACCCATACATGCACACATGCATAGGCAAACCAACAAACAAACCAGCAAAGCTTTTCATCATTGAAAAACACCAGAATTACCTTGATGGCTCAAGTAGAGTAGACATTCATAAGACCTGTGAAACTATGACCAAATTGAGGCTTTATCCAGGGATAGTAAATTTGTAAGCTTCTCTCAAATGGATGTTTTGGGTTAGGTGTCAAACAGGTAATTGAAATAGCATCCCATGGGCGTTGCCTGTGGATCACTGTGGATAGTGCCATACCCATATAACGAGGGTGGTGTGTTTAAACCCTGCTTTTGCCAAACTGTAAGAAAAATGGCAGGGTGTTGTGGTGGGCTCCTGTACTCCCAGGTACTTGGTAGGCTGAGGCAACAAAATTGCCTAAGCTAAGGAGTAGGAATTTGCTGTGAGGTGTGATGCCATGCCACTCTATTGAGTCTGACAAAGTGAAATGCTCTCTCAAAGAAAAAAAAAAAAAAAAAAAAGCAAAAAAAAAATAGCATCCTACTTTAGTGACTCCATAAAGTTATGGCAGCTGTGATGCAGCCTAAGTCAGACTGCTGTACAAAAATCAGCTGTTTTATCAGCCTAGGGCCAGGAATCTCAACAGTCAGCAGAATTAATAAGGCACAAATGGGAAATGAATTCTCTTTCTGTGGATGGAGGCCTAAGAAGTGTCCTGGTTCAAACCCTTGGCAGGTACCATCTAAAGTGAGACGAAAAGGTGACTTAGTATCTTTGACCAGAAGCCTGGATCCCAGGACATTACAGGATGAAGTCACTACATGGTCACTGTGGATGACATCAAAATGGGTGTTGCCCTGGGTTATCATGTTTACGCCTAACTTTATTCCTTCTAAGCATGAATAGTGGCTATCCAGGTTTCTCATTGGTGCCAAACTGTTAAAAAAAGAGTGGGGTTCTGTTCCCCACACTCAATTCCTGCTTCCAAAAGTGGTTTGTATATCCGGCCAAGGGATTCAACAACCCCTCCTTTCCTTTTCACGGCATGGATTTGTAAGCAAGTGGAAGAGTATAGTTTATACTTAGTGATGCCCTGGGATGATACAGACTAAGAATCCAAGCCTAAAAATCCTACAGTGATTTCACAGACATGACAGTATGTCACAGAATTCTCAGTTCTATTTTTCCTGAGATTTTATTTCTTTCTCTAGAAGAAACTTGTTTCGGATGGTAGGTGTCCTACTGAAGGTATGCTCTCAAAATCTCGTTAGGCAATATGTTCAGTAGTGTACTCCATACTTGAAATTGTTTGTTCCGATCATAGGAATATTAGCCTATTTGGAAATTTCCAACATTCCTGACCTCCAGGCCAGGTTTTTCTGAACTTTTTGCTTCCTGGACACATAGGACTTACAAGAATTATTTTTACCATATACTCAATAAAAAATCACAAATGAAACCTAATAAGCAAAAAAGAGATGAGAGATGTGGGCATAATTGTGATGATATCTGCCACCATGGATATGCAAAACAGTCCTGACATAATCCCTATGTGTAATGGGGCCAGAGGATTGAACACTCCTCAAAGCCTCTGATAAGGTCATTTCCTAAGTAGAGCTCAATGACTTTTGCCACACATGACTACAACATTATGTTGCTCTGGGAGCCCAAGGTAGGCTGATCCCCTGAGTTCAGGGGATAAAGACCAGGCTGAGCAACAGCAAGATACTCTCAGCCCTGATCACACACCCACTTTGTATTAAAATACAAAATATTGTCATGGGTTGTGGCCCTAGCATTTATTTCCAGCTACATCAAATGCTGAGGCAGGAGGATACATTCATCCCAAGAGTTGGATCTTGCTGTATGCTAGGCTGATGCCATAACTCTCTAGCTTGGGCAGAAGAGTGAGAGTCTTTCCCATAAAAAATAATGAAAGAATGAAAGAAAGGCTGAAAGGTGGTAAAAAAGGAAGGAAGGAAGGAAGGAAGGAAGGAAGGAAGGAAGGAAGGAAAGAAGGAAAAATGATAAAAAAAAAGAAGGAAGGAAGGAAAGGAAGAAAGAAGGAAAGGAAGGAACGAATGAAGGAAGGAAGAAAAGAAAAAGAGAGAAAGAAAGAAAATTTTCTAGGCACAGTTTCCAAGAGCTGAAGTATGAGGAGAGGTCAGTGGGTAGATGGAATATGGAGCTACATAAACGTGGAGATTTATTGGGGCCCCGGGGAGGGGGGGATGAGTCAGAACAAGTGGGTTTGGAATTGGTTTGTTAGAGTATTGTCAGTCAATATGATGGGTTATTGTTCCACAAAGATGTGTGGTCCGTGGGTTGAGACTGTTTGGGGCAAGGGAATATTGGCCGATATTGAAGGAGTTCAACAGAAGAGGTGAAGTGTATTCTCTGGATCTTTAGTGTGCATAGAAAAAGCCTGATTTGAGTCATGAATTGTGTGTGCAGTTTCCAATGACTACAAGAATCTTGGATATCAATGGGTCAGAGTTACATAAATTCCAATAGGTTGATTAATAGAGGTTGTAGGAAAACAATTTCCCTAAGAGAGAATAATTTATCTAGTTGACATCAAATCTAGGGGAAAAATTTCAACTCTAGATTTCTGGTTAAAAGTACAAATGAGGGGAAATTTTCCTACCAATAGTTTCCTCCATTTAGGTATTGAGATAGAATCTCTTTTCTTTGCCCTCCATAGAGTGCTTTGGAATTATATCTCACAGCAAACTTCAAGTGTTGTCATCACTTGAACCTATTGCCTCAGCTGGGACTCTAGGTACCTGCATAACATCCACCATTTTTTATTCTTCATAGTTGGGGAGCTCAGTAGTGTTCAGTCTGGTCTTCAATACAAAAACTCAGACAATCCAACTGACAGGGCCTCCCAAAGTGCCAAGATAACAGGCATGAAGCACCACCACTAGCCACCAACCATAGTTTGAAAAAATTTCAAATTCAAGGTCTGGGTTGGTGGCTCACACTTGTAATGCTAACACTCTTGGAGGCAGAAGCGAGTGGTCCAAAGTAACTTGGCCACAGGGCGGGAGCACCTGGACTCCCAGAAGTTCAGAAAGCTGAGGCTATAGAATCTGTTGACCCAGGAGTTTGAAATTGCGGTTAGCTATGATGACATCAGGGCACTCTATCCAGAGGGAAGTTGTCAGAGTTTGTCTCAAAGAAAAAGAAAATGACAACTTCAGTGGGACTGAAAAATGTGCCTTCCGTGTCAATTCATGGTAAGTAATGTGTGAGCAGGGAGATAGAGTTGACTGTTTCTCAAGAACTCCCATGACCTAGGTATTTCTTATGCTGTGAGCCTTTTGAGCACCTCATGTTTTGGAAAACATCTTCAAGTAGCTTCATTGAAATAGGTAGTTTACACTTTGAAAGTGTAAAATTCTGTGTTTCTTAGTATACTGACACAATTATATAGCTATCATCACAATTTATTTTAGAACTTTCTCCTCTACCCCCACACAAGGAATGTCAATACCCACTAGCAGTCACTTTCACTTCCCCACCACCCTCCACAGCCTGCCCCCTACTCCTAGCAGACTATTGGCCTTGTCTTGATGTTTCCTTCTGAGTTCAGCCATACTCTGTGTGGTCTTTTGTAAGTGGCCATGTTCCTTTATCATGATTTTAAGCTTCATTCCTATTGTAACATAAATGTGCACTTGATTCTTTTTGATTATTGAAAAATATTCCATCGTGTGATTATAGTGTATTATATGTATCCACTCATCTGTAAATCTCATTAGTAGTCCTGAAGATGGTCCCTTCTCATCTAAGATGTTGTTGTTGTTGTTGTTGTTGTTGTTGTTGTTGTTGTTGTTGTTTTGTTGCAGTTTGGCTAGGGACGGGTTTGAACCTGCCACCCTTATTATATGGGGCCAGCACTCTACTGACCGAGGGACAGGTGCCTCCCCTCGTCTAATATTTTTTAAACATTTTATCAACAAGATATTTTGGCTCTGTCAAAAGCCTTTTATGTGTCTCTTGAGGCAACTGTGTGGTTTTCCTTATTGATTGTTTTAATGTAGTGTGTTCTATTAGTTATTTTTCCCATATTGAGCTGGACTAGCATTCCTCATAGTAAATCCCATTTGGGATACATGTAGAAAATATTTTGTATACTTCCGGACTTTTCCTGTACCAATACAGTATTTCTCTTACAGATTGGACACTGTTTCCACCTTTGACCCAGAAAAATACGTTGCTACCGTCATAGCTCAATGAAATGCAAGCTGATAAGCTCAAACGATCCTCGTGAATTTATCCTTCTCAGCAGCTGAGAGGACAGGCCCATGCCACCATTTCTGGGTTAGTTTGGCACTTATGTCTTGGACAAGTGAAGTCTTTCTGTGTTGCTCAGTCTGTTCTGAAACCCCTTAGCTTCCAGTGATCTTTGTGCCTTTGCCTCTAAAGGTGTGAGCTATGGTACTCATCCATGCTTATGTTTTGGTGAAGGTTTTAATCTATTATCCTCATAGATAACAGCCCATACATTACAAAATACAACTCTATTCATATATAATTTACACACTGTACAATTCACCAATTTCAAGTATAGTGTTCAGAAATACACATTTATGGACTACTTGTACAGTTTGATTAGTTGTTACTAAAGAAGGTTCCCTTAAGTTTTAGAGGAGAAAGATAGAGGAAAGAAAGGACTAAAGAAAAGAAAGAAATGGACAGAGGAAGTGAATGAAAGAGAGACACTTGGAGAAAGGAGGGATAAGTGAGGGAGAGGTGATGGGAGGGAGGGACAGAGAGAAACTAAGAAAGAGAAAATGACCAAACTTGGTGTCTCACACCTATAATCCCAGCCCTCTTTCATGCTGAGATGAGTGGAGTTTTTGAACAAGGGGCTGCTGAGAATGGAGTGAGCAAGTGTCAGTCCCTGTGTCTACTAAAAAGTGAAAAATCATCTAGGCATTGTGACAGGCACTTGCAGTCCTAGCCACATGGGAAAATCAGGAAGGAGGATTGACTGATTCCTGTAGTTTGAGGTTGCAATGATGTAGGCTGAGGCCAGGAAAAACTAGTATGGGCAACATATGGAAACTGAAACTGAAAAATACCCCACACATACACATGTATCGACAAAGCAACAAACTAACCAACAAAGTTTTTCATTAACTAAAGAGACCAGAAATACCTTGATGGCTCAAGCAAAGTAGACATGCTTCAGACTCGTGAAGCTGTGTTCAAATTGAGGCTCTATTCAGGCATAGTAAATTTGTGAGCTTCTCTCATATGGATGTTCTGGTGTAGGTGTCAAACAGGTCTTTGAAATAGTCTTCCAGGGGCTTTGCATGTGGCAAAGTGGGTAGGGTGCCAGCCCCATGTAATGAGGGTTGGTGAGTTCAAACCCAGCCCCAAAACTGCAACAAAAAAATAGCTGGGTGTTGTGGTGGGCTCCTGTAGTCCTACCTACTTGGGAGGATGAGGCAAATTAATCACCTAACCTCAGGAGTAGAAGCTTAATGTGAGCTGTGATGCCACGGCACTCTACCCAGGGTGACAAAGTGAAACTTTGTCCCCCATGAAAGAAAGAAAAAAAGCAAAAAACAAATAGCATCCTACTTGAGTGACTCCATGAAGTTATGTCACCTGTGATGTAGACTGAGTCACACTGCTGTACAAAATCTCAAATATTGTGTTAGCCTAGTGCCGTGAATCTCAACCATCAATAGAATCAAGACACAAATGGGAGATCACTTCTCTGTGTAGGGAGGGATAAGAAGTGTCCTGGTTCAATCCCTTGAGGGATACCAGCTAAAGTGAGCAGAAAAGGCCACATTGTATCTTTGATGAGAAGCCTGGATCCCAGGACATTGCAGGATAAAGTCACAACATGGTCACCATGGATGATGTCACAATGGGTTTTGCCCTGGAGTTAAAATGTTTATGCTTAACTTTATTCCCCCTAAGCATATGTAGTGGCTATCCAGGTTTGTCATTGGTTTCAAACTGTTATAAAGAGTGGGACACACTGTACAATTTATCCATTTCCTGTGAGGAAAGGTCCCCAGGTTTGAGGAACCACGTCTGAGTCAAAGACTGAATAAAACCTGGCCCCAGCTGTTTCTTGTTATGGCTGGTCCTTGAACCAGATTAGAATGGAGATGTGCCCTTTTTGTCATCTCATACTGCTGAGAAAGTTATTCTGCTTTTAGGCTGCTATTAATAAAGTTATGCAATTATGACAAAATCATGCCATGAAGCTACTGTAAATAAAAATTGTGCAATAAAGTTTAGGTTGCCTTTTCCTATTGAGGAAAGGTTCATCCTGATCCCAATATTTTCTCTGCCTCTTTTTTTCTAACCCATTCAGGTCTACTCCCATGTTCCTAATAACTTGGCTAGGCTGGTTCCTGGCAGTTGGCACCCAGAACAGGGACCTGAGTAATAGTGACCCCATGAGACACCCCGATAGAGTTGTTTTGCAGTGTTGCTATGGACTCATAGGTGAGTCCTTCATGTTAATTCAGTCATATACCTTTGAAAATTTTGATAATTGAGGGGATTCATTGTTGGTCAAGTGTAAAGAATGGGACAGTGTAGGTCAAAAGACCATGATTTGCATGTACATATGTTAAAGTCTATGCTCACATCTCGTTGAGCCTGGGTGCAGGACTCATCAATTGGAGTGTTTTCTGCAGCTTGTACAGGAGGTATGCCCTTAGTTTCCAGAGAAGGGAACTGTCAATCAAGATACTTGGGCTAAAGTTGGGTCTCGTTTGAGAGCTGATTGCACTACTCGAGGGCCTGATGGGATTCCCACTGAAGCTCTTACCATCTTTAATTTAGTCAAGGATTGCCTCAACCTGAAACCTGAGGTTGAGCACATAAGTCTCCTCTAGCGCACTCCCTCTGCACCTGCTGTCAATGATCAGGTCACCTCTAATTTTTTACCCAAGTAAAATCCTCTGTCTGCATAGGAAATGCAACAGCTCAAGGAGGAGGCTGCTTCATATCAGGAGGGGGAGGGGGAATCACCCCTTGATGAAGAAAATTAAAGTGATGATTTTGAGGGAGTGTCAACCAAAGATTTGATTAAACTTTCACACAGGCTGTCTTTTAGAAAAAGGAGTGGATTCCTCCATGTTCCCTCCCTCTACAGCTCCTGTTGTTTTGTCTGCTCCCCCAGCACCTGCAGTACCTGCTTTCCTGTATACTGCAGCACCTGTTCTCCCGGCTTCTGTGGGGTTTGCTCCCTCTTATCCAGGTTCTTTCCCTCAAGCAATTTTCCCTTTGCCACATACTGTGTACTCCCCAGCTTCTTTCCCATCTCCTACTCCATTGCACCAAGATTTGAGATTGGCTAGAGAAGATGAAGAAGATACATCAGGATTTCAAACCTTTCCTATTCCTGTGGATTCAGCTTCTCACCAACAATACAATGAACCCATTCCTTTTACTTTGAAAGATATAAAGGCAGTGGTCTCTCAATACGGAGGTACTGCCCCTTTTACCATGGTTATGACAGATTCCCTAGGGGATGATGCCTTCCCAACTAATGATTTGAAAAGTATTGCCAAGGCATGTATTTCTTGGGGAGGGATATCTCTTGTGGAGACCTGAGTACATGGATAAATCTGATGAGATGGTGCAGCAGAACCACAAAGCTAACAATGGAGTGTCTTATAATATGCTTACAGGAATGGGAAATTATTCTGATACTGCAACCCAAGTTAATTGGCCTCAGTTTGTACACCATCAGGTTGCCACTTTGATACCTGCAGCCTGGAGGAGCCTACCCTGACAACTCTGAACAGAAAAACTGAGTAAAATTTGCCAGAACCCTGATGAAAATTATCAAGATTTTTTCCCCTGGCTGCTGCAAGCTGTGGGGCGTGTAATCACTGACCCTGTTGCTGTGAACTTAATTGTCCATCAATTAGCCTTTGAGAATGCTAATTATGTCTGTTAGGCTGTGATTTGCCCTGACAAAACATGAGAGTCTTTGGAAGACTATATTTCCCTCTGTGCAGAGGTTGGATCATCTTACACTCAAGGGGCCACATTCATGTATGGGATGAAAGGGGTGCCCACTGGAGTGGTGTATCAGTAGATGCAAGGGAATAGACAATGGGGTAAATATTCTCATGCCTCTGGGCCCCAAAGAAATTACAGTTGTTTCAATTGTGGAAAACCTGGTCATTTTAGTAAGCAATGTCTACAACTCACTCAGGGCACTTCAGCACCTGGGCATGCAAGACCCACTTCTTTGTGTAGCAAATGTCAGCCATACTTTCATTGGGGTAATGAATGCAGATCAAAACTGATTCTCAGGGCAGGCCTCTAAAGCCAAATTCAGGAAACTAGGTCTGGGCCTCGCCCCAAGCCCATCGAACAATCGGAGCAATTACCCACAACCAGGGAAAGACAGTCCTGTCTCTACAGTCTCCACTTCCCAGAAAGGCATTGAATCCCTTTTTAGAGCAAGCCCCGGCTCCACAGGACTGGACCTCACTTCCACTGCCCACTACATATTAACTCCAGAGCTAGGACTTCAGAGAATTTCCACAGGTATTTTTTTGTCTCCTCCCTGAGGGCACCATGGGACTTCTACTTGGGCGAAGAAGCTCTACCATACAAGGGCTCCAAGTTCACCCTGCAGTCATTGACTCTGATTATGAAGGAGAAATCCAAATTATGGTTGCAGCCCCTCATGGTATTGTGTCTGTTATTCCAGGATAAAGCATTGCTCAGCTTATTGTTGTACCCTTTCAAAAATGTGGACAGGTTCAGAAGGGAGGAAGCAGAGGATCTGAAGGCTTTGGGTCCTCCAATGCCTATTAGGTCAAAGCTATTTCTCAGGAACACCTGCAACTCACACTTACTATTCAAGGTCATTCTTTCCCCGGTATCCTTGATACCAGGGAAGATATTTCAGTCATTCCAAAGCAACTTTGGCCTTCATCTTTGACCCCGTCCATGACTCAGTTGCAGGGAATAGGTATGAGTCAAAATCCCATCAAAGTTCTGCTCTTCTTACTTGGACTGACTGCGAAGGTAATTCTAGTACTTTTCAACCTTTTGTGCTATAACTCCTTCTGTGCAACTTATGGGGGAGGGATATTCTTAAACAATTGGGAGCCCTGCTTGTCAGCCCGAATGAAACTGTATTTAATTTGATGCTTAAACACGGTTTTAATCCCCTATCAGGGTTAGGTAAACATGCTCGAGGAATAACCTAGCCTTTGGAACCGCAACCACAGCCCCCACACCTGGGCCTCGGTTTTGAGCATTTTACTTCAGGCCACTGATTGCAGCTGCTCACCTGACAGCATATCCTATTAAATGGAAAACATCTGATCCAATCTGGCTAGATCAGTGGCCTTTGACTCAAGAGAAGCTTCAGGCAGCCAAGGCTTTAATACAAGAGCAGGTAAACCTTGGTCATATTGATCCCTCTAATAGTCCCTGATTAAGAAGTAATCAGAAAAATGGAGGCTGTTGCAAGATCTCTGTGCTGTTTACGCTACTATGAAAATATGGGAGCATTGTAGCCTGGATTACCATCCTCTGTTGCTGTAAATAATTCTTGGCTTGCATATGTAATTGATAATAGAGATTGTTTTTTTACTATTCTTCTTGTGCCCCAGAATTGCCAGTGTTTGCTCTTAGCCTTCCATTTGTTAATTTTCAATAGCATAAGCATCATTTTCAGTGGAGTGTTTGCCTCACATAATGGCACACAGTCCCACTCTTTGCCAGAAATTTGTAGCTCAGATTCCTTCCCTCCTCCAATAGCAGTATCCACAGGTTTACTGTATTGATTAAATGGATGACATTCTCATCCTTCTCAAGATGTTTTAGATAAAATGCTGAGTCATTTGACTTGTCGTTTCACTCAGTAAAATTTGTTTGTAGCCTCTGAAAAAATTCAACAGACTTACCCCTTGGAGTACTTGAGTATGAAAGTTTTCCAAAGTACTGTGCAGGCTCAATGCCTTTTGTTGGATACCTCCTGTTTGCAGACTTTGAATGATTTTCAAAAACTTTCAGGTGACATTAATTGGATGTTCCCTTTGCTCCATATCACAACTCATGAATTAATTCCTTTGTTTGACATTTTATGGGGAGATCCTTCTCCATGCTTCCCATTCTCTTACCTTTTCAGTGCGTGCTGCTCTAATGCTGGTGAAGTGGTCACTAAAATAGGATCAGGTTACTCAAATAGATTATGCTTCTCTTTGAACATTTATAGTTGTTGACACTTTTCCATTTCCCACTGTTGTCTATTAGTGGAAATCCTCTATTAAATGGGTGCATTTGCCATCTTCTCGATGTTGTAAGCCATGCCCTTATTTTGGACTAGTAGCTCATTTTATCACAGCTGCTCGTACACCTACACAAAAACTGTGTGGACTTGACCTCTTTTTATTACAGTTCCTTACACCGCAGCACAACTAAGTCAATTATGGAAGTTTAATACTGCCTGGAAACTTGCTCTTGCAAGTTTTACAGGTCAGATTACTAATCATAAACCCTCGATCTAAGTTGCTTTCATTTTTATGCCATCACCCTTTGATTTTTTTCTCACCTTTGTTCTGCTGTCCAACTTCCTCATGCAGATCTTGCCTTTACTGATGGTTCCTCTTCTGGCTATGCTGCATTAGTTTTAAGTGGTCAAACTTTTAAATGTCACACTTCTCTTTCTTCTGCCCAAACAGTTGAATTAGTTGCACCACACATAGCTTTTCAAAAATCTCTCCATCCTTCAAATCTTTATACTAATAGCGATTGGGTTTTTCGTTGTTTGCAGGATTTGGAGGAAGCCACCATTGGCCCTTTAGTGGATTCAGCTCTTCAAGCACTTTTGTTACAATTTTAGCTGACTTTATGTGCCCACTCTGCCCCCTATTATATTGCTGATTTTTGCAATCATACTGCTTTGCCGGGGTCTTTAGGTGAAGGCAATGTCCTAGCTGGTTCTCTCTGTTGTGTGAGCTTGTTTATGTTGATGACTGATAAGGCCCAAGCTTCTCATGCCATTTATCATCAAAATGCACATACCCTTCATCTGCATTTTGGTATTTCATGAGAAGCAGCCTGACATATTTTGAAGCAATGTTCTTATTGCTTCCCTCATGTTCCAGCACCCCATTATGGGTTAATCACTGAGACCTTTTGCCTGGGCAGTTGTGGCAAATGAATGTCAGACATTTTTCTCCATTTGCTAAACTTGCTTATGTGCATGTCTCTGTGGATACTTATTCTTGGTTTCTTGTGGCTTTTTACCATTCTGGGGAAGCTATCAAGGATGTTAAAGCACAACTTTTGCACCATTTCTCTGTTCTTGGAGTTACTAAAGTTATCAAAAAAGACAGCATCCCTGCCTATACATCCAAAGCCTTTGCTTCTTTTATGGCACAGTTTTCTATCCCTCATTCTTTTGGCATTTCTTACAATCCTCAAGGTCAAGGCATTGTGGAATTGGCTCATGCACACCTAAAGGTTCAACTGTAAAAAATAAATCAGGAAGAGTTATATCCCATGACACTTCAGAGTTATCTTTCTCATGCCCTTTTTGTCCTTAATTTTTTGTTTTATTAGATCAGGAAGACTGGTCGGCTGCAGATCACTTTTGCATCCCCATCCTTGCTAATTCCCCCTAGTTAAGTGGAAGGATACCCTCACAGGACAGTTGTTTGGCCCTGATCTGGTGCTCATTTGGGGATAAAAGCATGTTTTCTTTTTTCCAGAGACCTCAGATGGACCCTGCTGGCTTGCGGAGAGGCTCATGAATGTGGCAGAGGTTCTCCTGTGCTGACACCTATAGCCTGGTTCCTTCTCTCAAGAAAATGAAGCTGGAGGATCTTGATCCCCCTCCCCAAGACCGTGCAGGAAAGGGACCCTCCTGACTATCTCAGAGAAGCAGGTCATTCCAGCTACCGACCTGGGGACAAGTGAAGTGGCTGACCTCTCAGGCATAGGACCTACTCCTGAAGCAGGGAAAAGTGCCCACGCCTGATCACCTTTTTGTGGCTATGATAGCACTACTAACATTGCACGTTGGCCTGGTGGGAGGGGGACCCTATTGGGCTTATTTCCCTGATCTCCCTCTTCTTCATTCTGTTGCCTGGGGTGATCTTAATGTGCCAGGCTTTGTCAATAACACCCCTTTGTGTATACCCCCTGACGGGGAGTCCATTGTTACTCAGTGGACCCTCTATAATTATACTGTGACTTCTGAGGGATTGTCTCTGTGTATGACTCATCTGGTGAATCAAAATCACACAGGCTGTTTACATTTAGTCATGGAACTACACAGGATTTTAGGCCATAGCAATGGGTGCACACCTTGTGGCTCCAATCTCATACTTCCTTTTTCTGAGTGAAACTTGAATTTTACCGATTTCCACCACTGCAAGCTATTGAAAGAACCAGACCAGCGCCATCTTAGAAGTTAAGTTTCACTTTCCCTGCCATTTCACTATTTCACTCAATAAGTTTCACTTTCCAGACAAGCCCAGGCAATTCCCTGAAATCATGAGACAACCGCCCACCAATCAGGGACCCCCAACTAACCAATCCAAAAGCACCCCCTTTGTTTCAAGCTGTGCATGTCCACCCACTGCACCAGAATATAAGAACCCCCTGCTCCAGAGCTCGCGGCTCCTGGCTCGGATCCGTTGCAGTGGAGTCCCCAGAAGCCCAAGCTCGAGCTTGCAATAAAGGCTCTTTTGCTTTTGAATCAGACTGGGCTCCCTGGTGTTCTTTGTGGGGCATTTTGAGATCTGGGCACAACATTTGGGGGCTCATCCAGGAAACCCTCCAAGATCCCTTGAGGACCCCGACCCAAAAGGGCTAATAAGTGGTAAGTGTTTGTCTTGTCTGGTGTGGTTGTTTTTGAAAATCTGTAAAGGTGGCCGGCGTGAAGTCAAAGCAAACGTGCTGGAGGCTGCCGGCCAGGGATACCAAGGAGACATCCCGGACCCTTCTGGAAGGGATATTGCCCCCCCACTGGGCCGTGGAATCCATAGGGCACAGGGTGGATCAAGTTCCTCTTGTGTTTTTTTTGTGCGGATGTAGCGGGTCGCTCCTGCAGCTTGGTCAGAGACTGTCGTCCTATTTTCAGTTTAATTTCTACAGATTGTCAATTTTGTGTGTCCTCAGTGTGTTGTGTGCATGGTGTGTCCTCCGTGTGTTGTGCGTGGTTCACTTGTATTTAGAACCCAGCCTTGTCTGTACTTATAAAATAAGACATAACTGTTTTACTAAATTGATCTGTTAAACGGGACTAAGAGACTAGCCAAAAAGTATAGAATTATATACAGTAATTATATTTACTCTGAAGCCTTAAGACTCAACAAAGGTCACCTGTTGGCTACCCTGAAAAAAACTTGTGCAGTATTAAATGTTATCTAGAATTTCCCAGTAAATGGTATAACTGTAAACACTGGATCCTACTCTGCTGGAACTGTTGCCAGCAGAAGCCAAGTGGCCCACTTGTCTGAACTTAAAAGAACTCTTTTTCAGCATAAGGCTGGCTCTGGGAAGCCAGAGGCTGTTTGCTTTCTAGGGAGAGAAACCAGACATGGAAACATTACAAATAGACCAGGTTGCCACAGGGGTTCAAAACACCCACAATTTTTGGAGAAGGGGTGGGTTGTGACCTCCAGAAATTCCTGGCTGAGGAATTAAAATGTGTGCTGTTACAATATGTCGATGACCTCCTTTCAGGACACCCTACCCAGGATGGTTGCACCAGAGGCATGGACTATCTTTTATGACATCTAGAGGTATGTAGCTATAAAGTATCCAAACGGAAGACCAAAATTTGCCAGAAGCAAGTATGTTATCTAAGATTTACTATCCAGCAGGGGTAAAGGTATCTAGGCATGAAATAGAGGCAGGTCATTAATTGCCTCCTCAGCTGCATGAGCCAAAAGCAGGTTTGGAAATTCTTAGGCCCATTCAGCTTCTGTTGTCTTTGGATCCCCAACTTTGACATCTTAACTAAGCCCTTGTCTGAGGCAACTAAAAGAGTGGAGGGAGAGCCCTTAAAGTGGGGAGAAGAACAGGAACGTGCCTTCTCCCAGCTAAAGATGAGACTGATGACTGCACCTACAGTGGCATTGCTAGACTTGACCAAGCCCTTTACTCTGTCTCAGAGAGAAATAAAATGGCTGTAGGTGTATTAACCCAGATGGTTGAGTCCTGGCCAAGGCCAGTAGCCTACCTCTTTAAGCAGTCGAATGGAGTGGCAAAAGAATGGCCACCCTGTTTACAGGTTCTAGCTTCTACTGCTCTCCTTGTGCAAGAAGCTGATAAGCTGACTCTAGGACAGGATCTCAGAGTGAAAGAACTGCACTCAGTGGTCAATTTAATGAACACTAAGGAATGTTTTTGGCTCTCTAGTGCAACACTCTAAACCAAGCCACGCTCCTTCCAGTCAGTGAAATAAAAACTGAGCATGATTGTTCAGAAGTTATGAATAATGTGTACTCTAACAGACCTGAGTTCGTGTGACCAGCCTTGTACAGATACAGACTAGGACTTGTATACAGATGGAAGCATTTATGTGATGACACAAAGTAAGCGGCGGGCTAGGTATGCAGTGGTCACCTTAACAGAGACTGTAAAGGCTAAGCCCCTACCTTAAGGGACATTGACTCAGAAGGCTAAGTCAATTGCCTTGACTGGAGACTTAGCACTGTCACAAAAAAGAACACTAAGGTTAGTACTGAGGCAAAGAGGGCTGCATCCCAACTGTACCAGGTGTTGCAAGTAGCTCCTCTCATCCCATGGGTTCTGGAGCTCAACCCTAAAAAGAGTAACAAGGAAAATCTCCACTGGGGTAATTAACTGTGTTCTGTTTAGTCTTTTTGTGTCTGTATATCTTTTCTCTCTGGAAGATCAAGGGACCAAGTTTAAGTCTGGAATCAGAACCTGTCTCCCCCTCAAACTAAGGTAGAAAAAACTTTACACCATCATCCTGACCACACGCATGGCAGTGACAATGAGAAGAATCCTTACCCGGAGTCATCACAGCTGGCTGAATAGAACTTTACTGCCCCTTGAGAAATGAAAGTAACTTTTAAGATGTTCAATATGCCCTGCTCCAGCCACATACTGGGAGCTGGCTGGTCAATGCACAGCTGAAGCCTGAGGAAACTCCTGGAGCAACTTGTCTTAATTGAACTTTGGACTTTTAAAAAAAAAAAAAAAAGGAAAGTTGTGTGCTGCTCTAGGCGAGAAATGCTGTTTTTACACTGATCACTTGGGAGTAGTGAAGGAATCAATGACCCTTGTGTGGGAGAGCTTCACCAAGCATAAATTAAAAAGATAAAATAATTGGAACTGGTATAAGTCTCCCTTGGCTAATAATTCTGATATCAGCCCTGGCTGGTCCCCTAGTGTTATTACTCCTACTCCTGACTGTGAGCCCTTGCATTATCAATAAGCTCATCACTTTTGTACAGGAATGTGTAGGAGCCATACAACTGCTGGTCTTGAGGCCAGTATCAGCCCCTTTCAGACAGAAAGCTAGAGAAGACACACACAGTGCTGGACCCATGATTAGGCCCTTAAATTTACAAGTAGAGGGGGGAATGAAAGAACCAGACCAGCACCATCTTAGGGGTTGTTTCACTTTCCCCACCATTTCACTATTTCACTCAATAAATTTCACTTTCCAGACAAGCCCAGGCAAGCCCAGGCAATTTCCCGAAATCATGAGACAGCCGCCCACCAATCAGGGACCCCCACCTAACCAATCCAGAAGCACCCCCTTTGTTTCAAGCTGTTCATGACCACCCACTGTGCAGGACTGTGAGAACCCCCTGCTCCAGAGCTCGAGGCTCCTGACTCAGATATGTTGCAATGGAGCCCCCAGGAGCCCAAGCTCGAGCTTGCAATAAAGGCTCTTTTTCTTTTGCATTGGACTGAGCTCCCTGGTGGTCTTTGTGGTGGATTTTGAGATCTGGGCACAACACTATCACACTGGGGGTATCTCCCCCTGCCTCTTAACCTCCCTGCCCATTATTAGGGAATGAGCATTTTTTTTTTTTTTTTGATGACTTTCCCTTGTGGAGAGCTTGTTCTTATACCCCTGAAGCTATCCAAAAAATGATTGAAACTTCCTTTTCTGTATACAATTGGTCCCATCATTTTTCAGCTGTTGTGAATAAATCCAGGTCCCTTACTTTGTTGCTCTCAGTAGTGGGGCAACTCCTCCAATCAGGAGGGACCACCGGGGACTGGACTATGACACTTTTGTCTGCCCTTGGAGGTCAGTTGAAAACAGGCTTTTGGTGAACTGTTGTTGCCACTGGTCCAATAATCTTCACACATCCTATTGTGGAGAAAAAAGGCTAATAAGCAAACTTTGTATTTCAAGGCATGTGTAAAACACTCCTATGTTTTTTTAACAGGTCCTTTAAACATTACCATGAAGTCTCACATTTTTTTTTTCAAGAAAGGCTCTGTGGCTACAGAGTATGAATATGTTGTTACTTGCACTAATTGTAACTTTAATAATTATCTTTCTAGTACCAAGCAGTACCAAGATATTGTTTTACTGCAGCAACCCCCTTTTGTTATGATTTCAGTACATGTGAATGGCACTTGGTATGCTCATCCTGGGTATCAATTTTTGCAGTTATTGGTTGAGCAGCTTAAATACCCTAAGCATTTTTTGGGCATATTAGTTGCTGGAATTATTTCCCTTGTAACTACTGTAACCACAGCTGCTACTGCTTCAGTAGCTCTTACTCAATCCATACAGACTGCTCATTATGTAAATGCTTTCTAAACTTGTTTCAACTTCTTTGGGCATTCAGGAAAAGATTGATCATAAAATAGAGGAAAAACTCAATGCCCTTGAAGAGGTGGTCCTGCTTTTAGGACAACAAGTTGAAGCTTTTATGGCTCATCTTCTTCTACACTGTCATGCAGAATTTGAATGGATTTCTGTTACTGTTTATAAATATAATGCTACTGAGTGGAGTTGGAATCATGTCCAGCACCACTTGTAGGGCATTTGGACCTCTAATAACATTTCAGTAGACATTACTGCTCTGCATTGACATATTCAGTGTGCTCATAATGCCCATTTACAGATGTTCTCAGCACAAGGGTTGGCCACAGCTATATAACAGTTTCTTACCAAATTTATACCATCAATGTCTTTCACTTATGTGATATATGCCCTTATTGGATTGGGGATAAAGGTTTTGATTTTTGTTGTGTATATTTCCTGTACCCGTCTGGAGTGCCTTCAGAGCAATCTGAGAATTAAAGGCCAATATTCACTGCATGCACTTAGAAAGAAAAAGAGGGGGAGCTGGTGGGAGCCAACCTCCTGGGAGGCAAGGTCCTCCAGTTTTGAGGAATCCCATCTGAGTCAAAGACTAAATGCAACCCGGCCCCAGATGCATCCTGTTCTTGCTGGGTTTTGAACCAGATTAGAATGGAGACATGCCCTTATAGTCATCTCAGAATGCTGAGAATGCTATCATGCTTTAGCTTGCTATTAAACAAGTTATGCAATTGTGACAAAAATCATGCCTTCAAGTTACTGTATTAAAAAGGTGTGCAATAACTTTGAGGTGATGTTGCCCTATTAAGGAAAGGTCCTCCTGACTGGACCATTTTCTGTGTCTCTTTTTTCTATCCCAAGCCAGTCTACTCCTGGGTTCCTAATAAATTGGCTAGCCTGGTTCCTCCCAGTGGGTTCTGTTCTCCACACTCAATTCCTGTTTCCAAATGTTTGCTTGTATATCTGGCCAAGGAATTCAACAACCCTTCCTTTCCTTTTCACATCAAGAATTTATCAAGTGGAAAAGTATTATTTATACCATGTGCTGCCCTGGAATGTTACAAAACAAGAACCTGAGGCCAAAGTTTACATAGTGATTTCAAAAAACTTACAGGTACATCACACAATTATCAGTTCTACTTTTCCTGAGATTTTATTTCTTTCTCTAAAATGGGCTAGTTTTGGATGGTAAGTGTCCTTCTGAAGGTCCTCTTTTGAAATCTGGTTGTACAATGTGTCTAGTAGTGTACTCCATGCCCATAGTTATTTCTTATGGTCCTGGGAAATATCAGCCTATCTGTATTGTTCCAACATTCCTGACCTCTGGGCCAGGTGTGTTCAAACTTTTGACTTTTGGTCACATAGAATGTAGAAGAGTTATTTTGGGCCACATGTTCAATACACAATCACTAATGAAACCTGATAAGAAAAAAGTGATGTGGGCATAATTGTGGTGATATCTGCCACCATGTATATGGAAAACAGTCCTGACATAATCCCTATGTGTCACCGCTGCCTAAGGATTGAACACTCCTAAAAGCTCTTAAAGCCTATAAAGTGGAGCTCAATGACTTTTCCCAACATGACTATAATATTTGATTACTCTAGGAGGCCAAGGTGGGCTGATACCTTGAGCTCAAAGGTTGAACACAAAACTGAGGAACAAGATACTCACATGCCCTGATCACACACCCCATTTGTACTAAAATGCAAAATGATGTCAAGCGTTATGGTGCTTGCATTTAGTTCCAGATATTTCAGAGAAAGAGGCAGGAGGATCCCTTCATCCGAAAAGTTGGATGTTGCTCTGTGCTAGGCTGATGCTATGACACTCTAGCCAGGGTAACATAGTGAGATGCTGTCTCATGAAAAACAAGTGAATGAAAGGAGAGAGAGAGAGAGAGAGAGAGAGAGAGAGAGAGAGAGAGAGAGAGAAAGAAAGAAAGAAAGAAAGAAAGAAAGAAAGAAAGAAAGAAAGAAAGAAAGAAAGAAAGAAAAAAAGAAAGAAAGAAAGAAAATTTGCTAGGCAATGTTTCCAGGAGCCAAGGAATGAGGAGAGGTCAGTTGGTGATGAAATATCAGACTAAATAAAGAAGGGGATTGGGAGAAATGAATCAGGATGAGTGGTTTTGGATTTGGTTCTTTAGGATATTGCCAGTTTATCTGATGGGTATGTGTTCCCCAAAGATGTCTGGTCCCTGGGTTTGGACTGATTGGGTCAAGGGAATATTGGCCCAGATTGAAGGACTTCAACAGAAGAGGTGGTGGATATCCTCTGGAATCTTTTTGTATGCATAAGAAAAGCCTGATTTGAGTCAAGAATTCATCGTGTGTTCAGTTTCTAGTGACTACAAGAATTCAGGATATCACAGGTTTAGAGTTACATAAAATCAAAAGGGTTGATTAATAGTGGTTGTAGGAAAACAATTTCCCTATGAGAGAATAATTTTTCTAGTTGACATCTAATCTAGGGGAGAAATTTCAACTCCAGATATGTGGTCAAAAGTAAAAATCAAGGGTAAGTTGCCTACCAATTGTTTTCTCCATTTATGTATTTAGACAGAGTCTCATTTTATTTCCCTCGGTAGATTTCCCTGGTATCATATGTCACAGAAAGCTTCAAGTATTGTCATCAAGTGAACATATTCCCTCAGTTCAGACTCTAGGTGCCTGCATATCATCTGGCCATTTTTTATTCTTTAGAGATGGGGATTGCACTAGTGCTCAGGCTTGTCTCCAATTCAGAAACTCAGACAACCCTAATGAAGGGGCCTCCCAAAGTGCCAAGATGACAGGCATGAAGCACCGCTGCTGACTACAAATATCCCAAAGTTTGACAAATATCCCAAATTCAAGGTCTGGAATGGTGTTCCACACTTGTAATGCTAACACTCTGGGAGACAGAAGCAGGACGTCCAAGTAACTGGGCACTGTGTGGAAGCACCTGGACTCCCAGATGCTCAGGAGGCTGAGGCAATAGGATCTATTGATGTAGGAATTTGAGATTGCAGTTAGCCAAGATGATGTAGGGCACTCCACGGGGAAGTTATAAGACTCTGTCTCAAAAATAAGAAAATGACATTTTCACTAGGATGGAAGGATGTGCCTTCCCTGTCAATTCATGGTAACCTGTGTATGAGCAGGGACATAGGGTTGACTGTCTCTTAAGTACTCTCACAACCTGGGTAATTCTTATGCTGTGGGCTTTTTCAGAACCTCAGGTTTTTGAAAATATCTTCAAGCACCTTCATTGAAATAAGAAGTTCACAATTTGAAAGTATACAATTCTGTGTTTCTTAATATAGTCACAAAATTGTACAGCTATCATGATAATCTAATTTTAGAACATTGTCTTCTCCCCACACCCAAAGAATGTCAATACCTATTAGCAGTCACTTTCACTTCCCCACCACCCTCTCTCGCCTGAACCTACTCCTAGCAGACAATTGACCTTCTCTTGATAATTTGTTCTGAGTTCAGTCATGCTCTGTGTGGTCTTTTGTAAGTGCCCTTGTTCCCTTATCAGAATGAGTTTAAGGTTCATTCCTATTGTAACATAAATGTGCACTTCCATCCTTTTGATTGTTGAAAAAATGTTCCATCATGTGAATATAGCACATTATATATATCCACTGATCTGTAAATCCCATTAGTAGTCCTGAACATGTTCCCTTCTCATCAAAGAATTTTTGTGTTGCTGTTGCTGCAGTTTAACTGGGGCCGGATTTGAACCCACCACCCACGGTATATGGGGCTGGCACCCTACTCACTGGACAACAGGAGCCTTCCCTCATCTAATATTTTTAAAATATTTTATCAACAAGATATTTGGCTCTGTTAAAAGTCTTTTCTGTGTCTCTTGAGGCAACCATGTGGTTTTACTTATTGATTCTATTAATGTAGTGTTTTCTATTATTTGATTTTCCTATATTGAGCTGGACTGAAAATCTTGGCAATAAAACCCATTTGGGATATGTGTATAAATTATTTTGTAATCTACTGGACCTTTCCTGCACCTGTACAGTATGTGTCTTATAGATTGGATACTGAGTTTCCATCTTTGTCCCAGAAAAATACATTAGTACCACCATCACTCAAGGAAATGCAAGCTGCTAACCTCAAGGATCCTCCTGAGTAGATGCTTCTCAGCACCTAAGAGCACAGGCCAATGCAACCAATGCTCGGAAAGTTTTGCAATTATTTCTTGGACAAGTGGGGTATTACTGTATTGCTCATTCTGCTCTTAAACTCCTTAGCTTCCATGGATTTTTCTGCCTTGGCCTCTGAAATTTCTGGGATTATAGATGTGAGCTACGCTGCTCATCCATGCTTATGTTTTGGTGAAGGTGTTTCTTGATAATCCTCATAGATAACAGCCCATAGATTACAAAATAGCCACTGTTTCAGATATAACTTGCACACTCCACAATTCACCCATTTCAAGTATAGAGTTCAAGCCTGTGCATTCTGAGATCCCTTGTATAGTTTGTTTGTTACTAGAGAAATTTCCCTTAAGGTATACAGGAGATAAATAGAGGGCAGAAAGGAATGGAGAGCAATTGAATGAGAGAGACAATGGGAGGAAGGAAGGATAGGTGAGGAAGGGGTGAAGGGAAGGAGGGACAGAAAAAAACAGACAAAGATAAAATTACCCAACTTGGTGGTTCACACCTCTAATCCCAGCCCTCTGGCATGCTGAGATGAGTGGAGTTCTTGAATGAGAGGGTGCTGAGAATGGACTGAGCAAAAGTCAGACCCTGTATCCAATAAAAAGTGAAATATCATAGAGGCAATGTGACAGGCACTTGTAGTCCTAGACACATGTGAGTCTCAGGTACAAGGATTGCCTTATTCCTGGAGTTTGAGGTTGCTATGATCTATGCCAAGGCCAAGAAAAACTAGCCTAAGGCCACATAAGGAAACCTTATCCCAACAATACTCATACACACACACACACGTGCAAAAACATACCAGCAAACCAACCAACAGAGATTTCTTCATCTAAAAAAACCATAATTAACTTGATGGTTCAAGCAAAGTAGATATGCTTAAGACCTGTGAAGCTATGACCAAATTGAGGCTCTAGCCAGGCATAGTAAATTTGTAAACTTCTATCAAATGGATGTTTTTGGGTAAGTGTCAAATAAGTCCTTGAAATAGCGTTCCAGGAGCATTGTCTGTGGCAAAGTTGGTAGGGTGCTGGACCCATGTAACAAGTGTGGTGAGAAATAACCTGGCCAAGGCCAAACTGGAAAAAAAAAAAAAATAGCTGGCTTTTGTGCTGGGGTCCTGTAATCCCAGCTACTGGAAAGGTTGAGGCAAATGAATTGCCTAAGCTCAGGATTAGGTGATTGCTGTGAGCTATGATGCCACACCACTATACCAAGGGTGAAAAAGTGAAACTCTATGTCCAAGAAACAAAAAAAACAAAGTATAGCAAGCATACTGGCCTCAGAATGGGATAAAATATTTGCAGGCTATACCTCTGACAAAGGTTTAATAACCAGAATCCACAGAGAACTTAAAATTATTAGCAAGAAAAGAACAAGTGATCTCATCTCAGGGTGGGCAAAGGACTTGAAGAGAAACTTCTTTAAAGAAGACAGGTGCACAACCTTCACACACACGAAAAAATGCTCATCATCTTTAATCATCAGAGAAATGCAACTCAAAACAACTTTGAAGATATCACCTAACTCCAGTAAGATTAGCCAACATAACAAAGTCCCAAAACCAGAGATGTTGGTGTGGATGTAGAGAAAAGGGAACACTTCTACACTGCTGGTGGGAATGCACACTAATGCGTTCCTTTTGGAAGGATGTTTGGAGAATACTCAGAGATCTAAAAATAGACCTGTCATTTGATGCCATAATTCCTCTACTAGGTATATACTCAGAAGACCAAAAATCACAATATAACAAAGACGTCTGTACCAGAATGTTTGTTGCAGCCCAATTCATAATTGCTAAGTCATGGAAGAAGCCCAAATGCCCTTCAACCCACAAATGGATTAATAAATTGTGGTACATGTATACTATAGAATATTATACAGCCTTAAAGAAAGATGGAGACTTTACCTGTTTCATGTTTACATGAATAGAGCTAGAACATATTCTTCTTAGCAAAGTATTTCAAGAATGGAAGAAAAAGTATCCAATGTACTCAACCCTACTATGAAGCTAATTTATAGCTTTCATATAAAGGTTATAACCCAACTATAGTAAAAGAATATGGGGAAAAGGCCAAGGTAGGGGAGGGGAGGGGGAATGTTGGGGGTGAAGGGAGAGTAACTGGTGGGGCCACGCCTATGGTGCATCTTAGAATGAGTACAGGCAAAACTTACTAAATGCAGAATTCAAATGTCTTCGTATAATAACTAATAAAATGCCATGAAGGCTGTTAAACAGTTTGATGAAAATATTTTAGATTGTGTATGAAACCAGCACATTGTACCCCTTGACTGTACTAATGTACACAGCTATGATTTAATAATAAAAAAAGCAAAAAACAAATAGTGTCCTACTTAAGTGACTTCATGCAGTTATGTCACCTGTAATGCATCCTGAGTCACACTGCTGTACAAAATATCATATGTTGTGTATGCCTAGTGCCATGAATCTCAACTGTCAATAGAATCAATAAGGCACAAATGAATGATTACTTATCTGTCCGTGGATGGAGGGCTAAGATGTGTCCTGGTTCACACCCTTGAGGAATAACAGCTAGGTGAGTAGAAAAGTCCACTTAGTATCTTTGACCAGAAGCCTGGATCCCAGGACATTGCAGGATGAAATCACTACATGGGCACTGTGTATGACATCACTATGGGTGTTGCCCTGGGTTACCATGTTTATGCTTAACCTTATTCCTGCTAATAAGGTCTAGTGTCTGTCTCAGTTTTTCATTGAGGTCAAACTGTTTCGAAGGAGTGGGGTTCCTTTCTCCACACGGAATTCCTGCTTCTAAAACCTGGTATGTATATCCGGCAAAGAATTCAGCAACCCTTCCTTTCCTTTTTACATCATGGATATTTAAGCAACTGGAAGAGCACGGTTTCTACCTAACACTCCCCTGAGGTTTACACAATAGGAACACAAACTCAAAGATCAGTTATTTAAAAAACATGGCAGGTACGTCACACAATTCTCAGTTCTACTTTTATTGAGATTCTATTTCTTTTTTTAATTAAATCATAGCTGTGTACATTGATATGATCATGGGGCATCATACATTAGCTTCATAGACTGTTTGACACATTTTCATCACAATTGTTAACATAGCCTTCCTGGCATTTTCTTAGTTATTGTGCTAAGACATTTACATTCCACATTTACTAAGTTCCACATACACCCTTGCAAGATGCACCGCAGGTGTAATCCCACCAATCCCCCTCCCTCTACCCACCTCCCCCCTCCCTGCCCTCCCTTTCCCCCTTCCACCTATTCTTAGGTTGTAACTGGGTTATAGCTTTCATGTGAAAGCCATAAATTAGTTTCATAGTAGGGCTGAGTACATTGGGTACTTTTTCTTCCATTCTTGAGATACTTTATTAAGAAGAATATGTTCCAGCTCCATCCATGTAAACATAAAAGAGGTAAAGTCTCCATCTTTCTTTAAGGCTGCATAATATTCCATGGTGTACATATACCACAATTTATTAATCCATTTTTGGATTGATGGGCACTTGGGCTTTCTACATTACTTAGCAATTATGAATAGGGCTGCAATAAACATTCTGGTATAAGTATTTTTGTTATGATGTAATTTTTGGTCTTCTGGGTATATGCCCAGTAGAGGAATTACAGGATTGAATGGCAGATCTATTTTTAGATCTCTAAGTGTTCTTCAAACATATTTCCAAAAGGAATGTATTAATTTTCATTCCCACCAGCATTGCAAAAGTGTTCCCTATTCTCCACATCCATGCCAACATCTCTGGTCTTGGGATTTTGTGATATAGGCTAGTCTCACTGGAGTTAGATGATATCTCAAAGTAGTTTTGATTTGCATTTCTCTGATGATTAAAGATGATGAGCATTTTTTCATATGTCT
>CAUYPK010109780.1:0-13235 GCA_963574355.1 Loris lydekkerianus | reverse complement strand
GTAAACATGAAAGAGGTAAAGTCTCCATCTTTCTTTAAGGCTGCATAGTATTCCATGGTATACATGTACCACAATTTGCTAGTCCATTAGTGGGTTGATGGGCACTTGGGCTTCTTCCATGACTTAGCAATTATGAATTGGCCTGCAATAAACATTCTGGTACAGATGTCTTTCAACAATTTTTTTTTAAAAAAGATATTATACTATATATCTTCTCAGATAATAGTAAAATAAAACTAGAAATCAATTCCCAACAGAAATTTTCATCTCTACACAGTCATGGAAACTAAATAACCTACTGCTGAATGATACTTAGGTCAAGGGGGGCATTAAAATGGACATCAAAGCATTCTTTGAACTAAAGGACAAAGGGACACAAGTTATCAAAACCTGTGAGACTCAGCAAAAGCAGTTGTAAGAGAAAAATTTATTGCTATAAATAAATGCCTATGTCCAAAAGACAGAAAGATCACAAGTCAACTGTCCAATGAATCATCTCAAGGAACTGAAAAAGGAAGAGCAAACCAATCCCAAACCAAGCAGAAGAAAAGAACTAATGAAGATCAAAGCAGAAATAAATGAAACTGGAAAAACAAACAAACAAAAAAAAAAGAAACAAAGGGTGGTGCCTGTGGCTCAAAGGAGTAGGACACCAGCCCCATATGTCAGAGGTGGTGGGTTCAAACCCACCTGGCCAAAAACTGCAATCTCAAACTCTTGTGCTTAAGTGATTCTCTTGCCTCAGCCTCCCAAGTAGCTGGGACTACAGGAACCTACCACAATGCCAGCTATTTTTTATTTTTTATTTATTTTTTTGAGATAGAGTCTCACTTTGCCGCCCTCAGTAGAGTGATGTGGCCTCATAGCTCACAGCAACCTCCAACTCTTGGGCTCAAGTGATTCTCTTGCCTCAGCCTTTCAAGTAGCTAGGACTACAGGTGCCTGCTACAATGCCCAGGGTGTGTGTTTGTTTGTTTGTTTGTTTGTTTTGCAGTTTTTGGCCAGGGCCAGGTTTGAACCCACCACCTCTCGTGCCGGCACCCTACTCCTTTGAGCCACAGGTGCCTCCCAATGCTCAGCTATTTTTTACAGACAGTCTTGCTCTTGCTCAGGCTGGTCTCAAACCTGTGAACTCAGGCAATCCACCCGCCTCCGCCTCCCAGAGTGCTAGGATTACAGGCTATTTTTCAGATATGAGGGTCCCACTCTAACTCAGGCTGGTCTTAAACTCATGAGCTCAAGGGATCCACCTGCCATGGCCTCCCAGAGGCATTACAGGCATGACTCACAGCACCTGACCTGTTGTTTTTTTCTAAATTTTGGGTTAATGTGAGGGTACAGATTAAAAAATCACAATATTTGAATTTGTTAGGTACAGTCCCCCTTGCTGCTGTGTCCTGGATCCAAAAGGTGTGCCATGTACCCCTACACTGTGACCATTCAATGGGAGCACCCCAAACTCCCCCTCCCCTCCCCTGTGTGGTTCCCTCTCACCCCAACGTGAATGGAAAGGAGTTTTTCTCCTCTGCGGGCATATAGTAGATGGTCTACTAGTTTCATATTAGTATTGAGTTCATTGGCTATTTGCTTTTCCATTTTTGTGATATTTTACTGAGACGAATGTGCTTCAGCTCCATCCAGGTTAATATAAAAAATGTGATGTTACTATCTTTTTTTATAGCTGAATAGGATTCCATGGTATGCACGTACCATAATTTGTTAATCCATTCCTTACTTGATGGGCATTTAGGTTGTTTCCACATCTTGAAATTGTAAACTGAGCTGTGATAAACAATCTAGTGCATGTGTCCTTATGATAAAATAATTTTTTTCTTCTGGGTAGATACCTAGTAGTGGGATTGTGAGATCAAATGGAAGATCTAATTTGAGTTCTTTGAGGATTCCCCATACTTCTTTTCAAAGAGGCTGTTGTTAGTGTGAAGTGTGTAGTCCCAACCACAGTGTAAGTTTTCACTTCTCTCCACATATGTGCTAGCATCTGCAAATTTGGGATTTTGTAATGTGGACTAATCTTACTGGGGGTAGGTAGAATCTCAGTTTGGTTTTGATTTGAATTTCTCTGACGATTAGGGTTGACGAGCATTTTTTCATACGTTTGTTAGACATTTTCTGTCTTCGAGAAGGTCTTCTTCATGTCTCTTGCCTAATGATAGATGGGCTTTTTAGCTCTTTCTTTGTTGATTGAGTTCTTTATAGATCCTAGTAATCAAACCTTTGTCAGATTTATAATATGCAAATATCTTTTCCCATTCTGAATGTTGTCTATTTGCTTTGATTGCTGTGTCCTTAGTTGTGCAGAAACTATTCAGTTTAATTAAGTCCCATTTGTTAATTTTTGTTGTTGCTGTAATTGCCACGAAAGTCTTCATAAAATCTTTCCCCAGGCCAACATTTTTAAGAGTTTTTTGCACATTTTCTTCTAGGTGTTTTTGTTTTCTTTCTTTCCTTCTTTCTTTCTTTCTTTCTTTCTTTCTTTCTTTCTTTCTTTCTTTCTTTCTTTCTTTCTTTCTTTCTTTCTTTCTTTTTTTTTTTTTTCTTTGTCTAGCAGGCCCAGGCCAGGTTCAAACTCACCAGCCCCACACATGGTGTTGGTGCTCTAACTATTGAGCTATGGGTGTCCAGCCTTTCTGTTAGGTTTTTAATCATTTCCTGCCTTAGATTTAAATCTTTAATTTACCTTGATTCGATTTTTGTAAGTGGTGAAAGGTTCAGGTTTGGTTTTAATCTTTTATATGTGGTTATCCAGTTCTTCCAGCATCATTTATTGAATAGGAATTCTTTTCCCCAGTGTATGCTTTTCTTCAGTTCATCAAAGATCAGAGGGCAATAAGAGACTGGTTTCATCTCTTGGCTTTCTATTTGGTTCTATATTTCTATTTCTCTATTTTTGTGCCAATACCATGCTGTTGTGATCACTGTGGACTTATAATATGACCTGAAATCTGGCAAAGTGATGCCTGCAGATTTTTTATTACTACAGATTGCCTTGGCTATATGGGTTTATTTCTGATTCCACACAAAACAAAGAAGTACTTTTTCCAGTTCTTCAAAGTATGATGTTGGTATTTTAATAGGGATTGCATTGAATCTGTTAATTGCTTTAGGTAAAATAGGCATTTTAACAATGTTAATTCTTCCCAGCCAAGAACATGGTATGTTCTCCCATTTGTTAATGTCTTCTGCTATTTCTTTTCTTTTGGTTTCATAATTTTCCTTGGAGATCCTCCCCTCCTTTATTTGGTATATTCCTATATTTCTTTGAAGCGACCATGAAAGGAATTTTGTCCTTGATTTGCTTCTAAATTTGGCTGTTACTGGCATATACAAAGGCTACTGATTTGTGGACATTGATTTTATACCCTGAGACATTACTATATTTCTTGATTACTTCCAGAAGTCTTGGGGTTCTCTCAGAGAAGTCTGAGTCTCTGGGGTTCTCTAAGTATAAGATCACATCACTGGTAAAGAGCAAGAGTTAGACTTCCTCTGCCCCTATTTGGATGCCTTTTATATCCTTTTCTTGTCTGATTGCATTGGCTAGAACTTCCAGAACTGTTAAATAGTTGTGGCAATAAAGGGCATCTATGCCTGGTTCCAGTTCTAAGTGGAAAGGCTTTCAGTTTTACTTCACTTAGTGTAATATTAGTTGTTGGTTTGTCATAAATGGCTTCAATCACTTTAAGAAATGAGCTACCTATAACTATATTCTTAAGTGTTCTTGTTAGAAAAGGATGCTGGATTTCATCAAATGCTTTTTTTTGCATCTATTGAGAGGATCATATGGTCTTTGTTTTTGCTCCTGTTGATATGATGAATTACATTTATGGATTTGTGTATGTTAAACCAGCCTTGCATCCCTGGAATAAAGCCTATTTGATCATGATGCATAAATTTTTAAATGTGTAGCTGTAACCTATTAGTTAAGATTTTATTAAGTGTTTTCGCATCAATGTTCATTAGTTGAATACATTGGTCTGTAGTTTTCCTTTTTAGTTGGGTCTTTTCCTGGTCTTGGTATCAGGGTGATGTTTGCTTCATACAACATGTTAGGAAAGGTTCCTTCCTTCTCAATGTTTTGGAATAGGTTCTGCAGTATAAGAAAAAGCTCTTCTTTAAAGGTTTGATAAAATTCTGGTCTGAAGCCAGAATTGGAAAAGTAGTTCAAAGAGGGAAATTTATCATATTAAATACTTACATCTTAAAAAGCCAGAATTGGCTTTTATCCTTATTATAAAGGATAAAGGAAACAGATGAACAGCAGAGCAAGGTAAAGGTGTTGGGGGCATAACTTCAAAGCCTCCTAGAGAAGCCACCTCTTAAGCACTTCCAAATATAGAAAATTTCATCAAATCTTGTCCTTTTAAGAGTTTTTTTTTTTTTTTTTTTTCTTTGAGACAGAGTCTGGTCCATGGCTTTTGTTGCTGTTATTGTTAGAAAATTTTTTTATTGTTTCTTCAATCTCAGTCTGATATTGGTCTGTTCAAGACATCCACTGCTTCCTGGTTAACTCTAGGGAGATGGTGTTATTCCAAATATTGGTCCATTTCTTCCACAGTGTCAAATTTCTGGGCATTAAATTTCTTGTAGTAGTCAGAAATATCTCTTATATCTCTGAGGTATCTGTTATTTACCCCCTTTCATTTCTGATTAAGGTTATTAGAGATTTTACTTTTCTGTTTCTAGTTAATCTGGCCAAAAGTTTATCAATTTTATTTATCTTTTTAAAGAACAAATTTCTGTTTCATTAATTTTCTGAATGAGTCTTTTGTTTTCAGTTTCACTTATTCCTGATTCAATTTTGGTCATTTCTTTTCTTCTTTTAGGTTTGGGATTGGATTGTCTTTCTTTTCCATTTCGTTGAGATGATTCATTAGATTGTCAATTTTTTTCTCTTTCTATTTTTCAGATGTAGGTATCTAATATGATAAATTTCCCTCTTAGAACTACTTTTGCAGTATCTCAGGTTTTGGTAGCTTGTTGCTTCATTGTTGTTGTATGTTCAAGGAACCTAATAATCTCCTCCTTTATCTCTCCTTGACCCAATTGTTGTTCAGCATAGGGTGGTTTAGTTTTCATGCCTTTGTGTGGGGATGAAAATTTTTGTTGGAGTTCCACCTTTATTGCCTTGTGTTTTGAAAATATACAAGGTATAATTTCAATTCTTTTAACTTTGTCGAGGTTTGTGTCCTAGGATCAATTTGGAGTATGATCTATTTTGGAGTATGTTCCATGGGCTGATGAGAAGAATATATATTCCTTACCTTTGGGATGATATGTTTTGTCTATGTCTATTAAGTTCAATTGTTCTAGGGTTACCCTTAAATCTCTTGTACCTTTGTTTTGTTTCTATTTAGAGGATCTTTCCAGTTTTGTCAGAGGGGTGTTAAAGTCCCCGGCTATCATGGTATTATAGGATATCATATTGCCCAGAAAATTAATATCTGTTTCATAAATCTGGGAGCATTTAAGCTAGGTGTATAAATATTTAGAATTGAAATGTCCTCTTGTTATATTGTTCTGTTGACCAATATGAAGTGACCAGGAGTTTGTTTCATAGATTCAACTTATCAAAACTTCAACTCCCACAGAAAGAATTCCCAGCAGACACTAATTAGGTTTCCTCTAATACAATTCAGATACTATCTACCTGGGACAGTGTTAGATCCCACAGATTGGGGGCTCAGTCCCACATAACTACCCCCACTTCAGATGCCAATTGCAAGCCTGGGCCACACATACTTCTGGCTGACCAATTTCTGGAGTTCCCATGCCCTCTTCTCGGGTTCAGTTAAATTTCTAGGATGGCCCACAGAACTCAGTGAAACACATTTATTCTTTATTATAAAGGATAAAGGGCAAGGTAAAGTTGTTGGGGGCATAACTTATAAAGCCTCCTAGAGAAGCCACCTCCTAATCACTTTCAATTATAGAAAATCTCATCAAATCTTGTCCTTTTAAGAGTTTTTTTTTTTTTTTTTCAATACCTATGGTAAAAATTTTAATACATTCTGAGGCTTACAACATTGACCATATAGTCACTCAGGGTGAAGTAGACATATTTCATGGGTTTTAATACATGTCAAACAATGTTCACAGCCTGAATATCCATGAGGGCAAATCTAAGAGGAGTCAAGTTAGTTTAGGTAAAGAGATCTGGTTTCCTGGGTGGCACCTGTGGCTCAACAGAGTAGGGTGCTGGCCCCATATGCCAGAGGTGGCAGGATCAAATCCAGCCCTGGCCAAAAAAAAAAAAAAAGAGAGAGAGAGAAATCTGGTTTCCTTTGTGGCATTGAAGATGATGGTAAAATGGTACCCATAAGTTAGAATTCTAGGAAAAAAATATTAGCTGGAATTTTTATTTGCTTTGTTTTGCTGGCTCTCCACAGTCATGGAGAGTGGGTGGTCCACTGGTGACAACTTTTAATGGAAAGAGGCTCTCACTTTATGGCCCTTCAGTGGCTGTGGTGGACGGTGATTGCTCAACAAAAAAACTGCTTCTTCCACCTCAGCAGTCTGAAAGAGCCTGTAGAATTTGGCCAGCTGTTGAGAGCTGATGTTTATAGGTTATTTTAAAATAATCCAAGTGACACTATCAAGAAGAGGTGGAACTGTAAGAGAACCAGGATACGTCCAGTAGTCCCAGAATGGTGGAAGCAGAGATAATGGGTCAAATTTTGTAAATTGGGTTTGTTTACCCTTTTCTTTAATGGCATCCAAAATATCAGTAATCTTTTGCAGTTGGGAATTATGTTCACCAATCTGTAAAAATACTCCCAAGACAGCTAGTCCATCTGGCTCATGAGCTGCCTTGACAAAGGTGGGGTATTTTTCTGAATTCCAATGGACAACATGAAGCTCTGCAGGGTATGTCACTCCATCCACCACGTTTTCAGAGCCACGGTCATGAGTGACCCCCAATGAAGGTGAAACTGTCATAACCTGTAGCTTCCAGTCAGAGAGCCCACATGTAGAACTGATGGGATCATATCATGAGAGAAAAAGAAAGAGCTAGAGTTTTTTTTTTTTTTTTTTCTTTGGGAACGGGCAAAATTTTGACAACAGAATTGGTGTGGGTTGGCATAATTGGCCACAAAAACCTCAAACTCTTGGGCACAAGTGATCCTCTTGCCTCAGTCTCCCAAGTAGCTGAGACTACAGGTGCCAGCTACAATGTCTGGATGTATTTATTATTATTATTAGTATTTATTTATTTTTGCAGTTTTTGGCCAGGGCTGGGCTTGAACCTGCCATCCCCAGTATGTGGGGCCAGTGTCCTTCTCCTTGAGCCACAGGCACCACCCTGTCTGGATATTTTTAGAGGCAGTGTCTTTGTCTAGTTCAGGCTTATCTTGAACTCCTTAGCTCAGGCAATCCACCGGCTACGGCCTCCCAGAGTGCTAGGATTACAGGTGTGAGCCATCACACCCTGCCCATTTAAGAGTTCTTATAGGGCTTGATCTCCAGCCCTCCTTTCCATCCCAAGATCAGTTGGAGAAGCTTAAATTATAACCCTATAATCCTTGATTTACTTGGTCTTTCTGGTGACTAGTCCCATCCTAAGACTATATAAGGGCCCCACCTTAAGTCACCTCATTAGCATAAACTGGGGAGATGTTAAAGAGGCTTATGATGAATAACAAAAAGCTTGCCTATGACTCAAGAAATTTCAAAGGTTTTATCAACTCTATAATAGAAACCACTGGAATAAAAAGAATAAAGGGTGATACCTTAAGGTAAAGGAAGGGGCTCTATAACCATGGTAACAACTTGTGTTTTTGCTCCCAGAGAAATGAAGAGCCACTGAAGGGTTTTGATGAGAAAATGTAGTCTGGCTTAGGTTTGAAAGTGAATTTTCTGGCTTTTTTTTTTTTTCAGACAGAGCCTCACTTTGTGACCCTCAGTAGACTGCTGTGGCATCATACCTCATAGCAACCTCAAACTCATGAGCTCAAGTGATTCTTTTGCCTCAGCCTTCCCAGTAGCTATGACTACAGGCATCCACCAAAATGTCCAGTTATGATAAATAAATGATTATGTTTTAATTGATGAGCTTGACTCTGACTTGTGTTATTTTATTTTATTTTTTATTTTGGGGGATTCACTGAGGGTACAAAGATCCAGGTTACACTAATTGCATTTATCAGGTGTGCCAAATACTGTGATCCACCCCCCTTGTTGCGTGACCAGAGATGCGAACAAACAGCAGCTTTGCCATAGGTATAAACTCGCTCCTGTAATTATTAAGTCAAGAAACAGACTACATGAGATGAGATGGCGTGTAGCGAAGATCTTTATTCAGGGGTTTGATTTTGTACCTTTCTAGTCATGTACACACTTAATCTATTATCTATTCATTTCACAATTACCTCAATTTACCTATCTGAAATCAACTAAAAAGGAAATATCCTGTTACCACATCAACACAATCACTTTTGCAGTAAACATCTTCTTCTAAACACTGACTACTCTCTGAGCAGGTGTGTAAACAAAATCCTAAAGAAGAAAGTAGCCACAGAGGAACAGAGTTAATGGAAGAATATCTTCAAGCATTCACTCAGTTTACTCAGGATGAAGTAATAACTGTGTCTTTTTCTCAGGGCAGAGCACCTATAGACCTCTGACAATATGTTGTCAACCCTCTGGCCCATATCTCTGAGGAAGGGCGGCATGCCCTTTGATCTCAGGCTTCACGGGGTGTACAGCTTCAGAGAAATGGCTTATGGAATTTATAACTCCAGGGAAGCCAACTCTGCGTGTATCTCGGGGGGGGGGGGGGTCCCGGTCCCTTAAGCCTCTGGAAGAAAAGCAAGTCATTTTAAACTCACTGAGTTCACTTTGTGTGCTTGATGTAGGATATGTTTATTTCTAAATATTATCCTACACCACTTCCTCCTTCCCTCTCTTTGCTCCCCCGTTCCCCACCTTCTCCATGTACTAGGTCATCAATTTTCCTCATATCAAAATTGAGTACATTGGATTCTTGCTTCTCCATTCTTGTGATGCTTTACTAAGAAGAATGTGTTGCACCTCCATCCAAGTTAGTACAAAAGATGAATAGTCTCTATATGTTTTAGTGGCTGAGTTATATTTGATGGTATTCATATACCACACTTGTTAATCCATTCCTGGATTAGTGGGCCTTTAGGTTGTTTACACATTTTGGTGATTGTAGATTGAGCTGTGATAAACAGTCTAGTGCAAATGTCCTTATGATAAAAGTTTTTTTTTTTTTTTTCTTCAGAGATGCCCAGTAATGGGATTGCAGGATCAAATGGGAGGTCTAGTTTGAGTTCTTTTAGGATTCTCCATACTTCCCTCTTAAAAAGTTGTTTACAGTCCCACCTGCAATGTGAAAGTGTTCCCTCCTCTGTACATCCATGCCAGAATCTACAGCTTTGAGACTTTTTAATGTGGGCTATTTTCACTCGGGTTAGGTGATATCTTACAGTGGTTTTGAATTGCATTTCTCTGATAATTAGGGATGGTGAGATTTTCTTCTTATACTTGTTAGCCATTGTCTGTCTTCCTTAAAGAAGATTCTATTCATCTCTCTTGCCCATTGATATAAGGGATTGTTGGCTCTTTTTATGTTCCTTAATTGGAGTTCTCTGTAGATCCTAGTCAATCTTTTGTCAGGCTCAAAATATGCAAATATCCTTTCCTATTCTGAAGACTTTCTGCTTTGGTTGTTGTCTCCTTACCTGTACAAGATATTCAGTTTAATTAAGTCCCATTTGTTTATTTTGGCTGCTGTTGCAATTGCCACTGAAGTCCTCTTCATAAAGTCTTCTCTCAGGCTGATACCTTCAAGTGTTTTTCCCCACTTTCTTTTCTTTCATGTCTTAGATTTAGATGTTTTATCCATCTTGAATCTATTTTAGTGATTAGCAAAAGGTGCAGATCCAGTTTTAGTCTTTTACATGTGGTTATCCAATTCTCCCAGCACCATTTACTGAATAGAGATTCCTTTTCCCAGTGTATGTTCTTTTTTGGTTTATCAAAGATTAGGTGGCTATAAGATGTTAGCTTCATCTCATGGTTTTCTATTCAGTTCCAGGTGTCTATGTATCTATTTTTGTGCCAATACCATGCTGTTTTGATCACTATGGCCTTGTAGCACAGCCTAAGGTCTGGTAGCCTGATGCCCCCAGCTGTTTTTATTACTAAGCCTTAGCTATACGGGGTTTTATCTAGTTTCATATAAAACGAAGAATTATTTTTTCCAAGTCTTGAAAGTACAATATTGGTATTTGAATGGGAATTGCATCAAATTGGTAAATTGCTTTGGGAAGTACAGACATTTTAACAATGTTGATTCTTCCCAGCTATGAGCATGGTATGTTCCTCCATTTGTTAGTATCTTCTGCTATTTCTTTTCTTAGGGTTTCATAATTATCTTTAAAGAGGTCCTTCACCTCTTTTGTTAGATATATTCCTAGATATTTCATTTTCTTTGAAGCTACTGTAAAGGGAAAATTGTGTCCTTGATTCGCTTCTCATCTTGGCTGTCATTGGAATATACAAAGGCTACTGCTTTGTGGGCATTGATTTTATATACCAAGACATTGCTGTATTTTTTGATCACTTCCATGAGTCTTGTGATTGAGTCTTTGGGGTTCTCTAAGTATAAGATCATATCATTGGCAAAGAGTGAGAGTTTCACCTCCTCTGCACCCATTTGGATGCCTTGTATTTCCTTCTCTTGCCTGATTGTATTGGCTAGAACTTGCATCATTGTGTTGAATAGTAGTGGCAATAGAGGACAATCTTGTCTAATTCCATTTCTAAGTGGAAAAGTTTTCAGTTTTGCTTTATTCAGTATAATATTAGCTGTCGGTTTGTCATAGATGGCTTTGATCAGTTTAAGAAATGTGCCACCTATACCTGTATTCCTCTGAATTTTATTGAATGCTTTTTCTGCATCTATTGAGAGGATTATAGGTCTTTGGTTTTGCTTCTGTTGATATGGGGTATTATGTTTGTGTACCTGTGTATGTTAAATCAGCCTTGCATCCCTGGAATGAAATATACATGATCATGATGTATGACTTTTTAAATGAGAAGCTGTAATCTATTGGCTAGAATGTTATTGATAATTTTTGCATCTATATTCATCAGTGAGATTGGTCTGAAGATTTCCTTTTTAGTTGGGTCATTTCCTAGTTTTGGTATCAGGGTGATGTTTGCTTTGTAGAACGTGTTGAGGAAGATTCCTTCCTCCTCAACTTTTTGGAATAGCTTCTGCAGTATAGGTATAAGCTCTTATTTGAAGGTTTTATAGAATTCTGGTGTGAAGCCAGCTGGACCAGGGCACTTTTTTATTGGGATTTTTTTTTTTTTTTTTTTTTTTTTTAGAGACAGTCTCACTTTGTTGCCCTTGGTAGAGGGCTGTGACATCACAAATCACAGCAACCTCCAGCTCTTGGGCTTAGGCAATTCTCTTGCCTCAGCCTCCCAAGTAGATGGGACTACAGGTGCCCACTACAATGCATGGTTTTTTTTTGTTGCAATTTGGCCAGGGCTAGATTTAAACCTGCCACTGTAGGCCAGCACCCTACTCATTGAGCCACAGGTGCTGACCCAGGGAGTTTTTTTTTTTTTTAGACAGAGTCTCACTTTGTTACCCTCAGTAGAGTGCTATGGTGTCACAGCTCACAGCAACCTCCAACTCTTGGGCTTAAACGATTCTCCTGCCTCAGCCTCCTGAGTAGCTGGGACCACAGGCACCCACCACAACACCTGGCTATTTTTTGTTGTAATTACCACTGCTCTTTTAGCTGGCTGGGGCCAGGTTCAAACCACCACCCTCGGTATAAGGGGCTGGTGCTGGTGCCTTACCCACTGAGCCACAGGTGCAGCCACCCCACTACCCCCAAGGAGCTTTTCTATAGTTTGTTTGATCTCAGTGCTTCAAATTGCTCTATTCAGGAAATCTTATCTTCATGGTTAAGTCTAGGAAGAGGGTGTGATTCCAAGTGTGATTACCTCCACATTGTTAAATTTCTGGGCATAGAGTTTCTTGTATATTCAGAGATTATTTCTTGTATCTCTGTGGCATTTGTTGCTATTTCACCTTTAGCATTTCTGATTAAGGTTACTAGAGATTTTACTTTCTTGTTTCTAGTTACTCTGGTCAAAGGCTTATCTATTTTATTTTTTAATTAATTAATTTTTTTTAGAGACAGAGTCTCACTTTATCACCCTTGGTATAGTGCTGTGGTGTCACAGCTCACAGCAACCTCCGCCTCCTGGGCTTAGGCAATTCTCTTGCCTGAGCCTCCTGAGTAGCTAGAACTACAGGCACCTTTCAGAACGCCCAACTATTTTTTTGTTGTTGTTGTTGTAGTTTGGCCAGGGCTGGGTTCAAACCTGCCACTCTTGGTATATGGGGCTGGCACCCTACCCACTGAGCCACAGGCACTGCCCTATTTTATTTTATTTTATTTTTCAATTCCACAAGATGGTTTGTGAGATTGTTGATGCGCTCTCTTTCAGTTTTTTTAAATGTAGTTATCAAATGCAATAAATTTTCCTCTCAGGACTGCTTTAGCTGTATCCCACAAGTTTTGGTAAATTGTTCTTTATCATGGTGGTTATGTTTGAGGAATTTAACTACTTCCTCTTTTATCTATTCCTGAACCCAACTATCATTCAGCATAAGGTTTTTTAACTTCCCTGCCTTTGTGTGGAAATGAATTTTTATTTTTTGAGATAGAATCTCATTATGTCGCCCTGGGTAGAGAGCCATGGTGTCACAGCTCACAGCAACCTCAACTCTTGGGCTTAAGTGATTCTCTTGCCTCAGCCTCCCAAGTAGCTGGGACTACAAGTGCCTGCCACCCCTGGCTATTTTTTGGTTGCAGTTGTCATTGATGTTTGGCAGGCCTGGGCTGGATTTGAACCCACCAGCACCAGTGTATGTGGTTGGTGTATTAGCCACTGAGGTACAGGTGCCAAGCCGGAAAGAGTGTTTTTGAGGAGTTGAATTTCACCTTATAGCCTTGAGGTCTGAGAAGATACAAGGTATAGGGTGGCACCTGTGGCTCAAAGGAGTAGGGCACCAGCCCCATATGCTGGAGGTGCTGGGTTGGCTGGTTCCCTTGAGGTCAGCAGCTCTTTGCCAGCCTATTCAAACACAGTACCACACCTCCACCAAGTAGAGAGGAAAGACAAAAATGCTATAAATCAAACCAAAACAAGCAAACAGAAAACCT
>CAUYPK010109778.1:0-104194 GCA_963574355.1 Loris lydekkerianus | reverse complement strand
ATGAAAAAAAAAAAAAAAAAAAAAAAAAAAAAAAAAAAAAAAAAGGAATATGTTCCAGCTCTATCCAGGTAAACATAAAAGGTGTAAAGTCTCTATATTTTTCAATGGCTGCATAGTATTCCATGGTATAAATCCACCACAAGTTGTTTATCCATGCATGGGTTGATGGACATTTAGGCTGCTTCCACAACTTGGCTATCATGAATTGGGCGGCAGTAACATTCTGGTGCAAATGTCTTTGTTATTAAATGATTTTTGTTCATCTAGGAAGATCTCTAGTAATGATATTGCAGGATCAAATGGTAGGTGAACTTATAGTTCCTTGAGAATTCTCCATACTTCTAAAAAGGCTGTATTAGTTTGCAATCCCACCAGCAGCGTAGAAGTGTTCCCTTCTCTCCACATCCATGCCAACATCTTCAGTTTCGGGATTTTGTGACGTGGGCTAATCTTACTGGAGTTAGGTGTTTTTGATTTGCATTTCTCTGATGATTAAAGATGATGAGCAATTTTTTCATGTGTTTGTTGGCCATTCATCTGCCATCTTCAGAGAAATTTCTCTTCAAGTCTCTTGCCCACAAAGAAATGTGGTTGTTTGTTATTTTCTTATTGATTAATTTGCGTTCTCTGTAGATTCTAGTTATCAGACTTTTGTCAGAATCATAACATGCAAAAATATTTTCCCATTCTGAAGGTTGTTTGCTTTCTTTACAGTACCCTTAGCTGTGAAGAAGCTTTTTAGCTTCATCAGATCCCAGTAATACACTTCTGGTGTTGCTTTAATTGCCAGGGAGGTCTTCCTCATAAAATATTTTCCCAGGCCAATATCTTCAAGCATTTTTCCTGCAGTCTCTTCTAGTATTTTTATAGTTTCATGTCTTAAGTTTAAATCTTTTACAGTGAGAATCAATTTTTGTTAGTGGTGAAAGGTGAGGGTCCAGTTTCAGTTTTCTACAGGTCGCTAGTGAGTTCTCCGAGCATCATTTGTTAAATAGGGAATCTTTCCCCCAATGAACGTTTTTGAGAGGCTTATCAAAGATCAAATGATGATATGTGGCTGGGTTCATCTCTTGGTTCTCTATTCCAAATATATCTACATCTCTATTTTGGTTTGAGTACTATGCTGTTTTGATCACTATAGATTTGTAGTATAACCTGAAGTCTGGTAACACAATGCCTCCTGATTTGTTTTTATTTCTAAGTAATGTATTGGCTATTCTAGTTTTTTTTTTTTTTTTTCTGATTCCATATAAAAAGAAGTACTATTTTTTTCAAGTTCTTTAAAGTATGACATTGGTGCTTTGATAGGGATTTCATTAAATCTGTAAATTGTTTTGGGTAGTACGGACATTTTAACAATGCTGGTTCTTCCCAGCTATGAGCATGGTATGTTTTTCCATTTGTTAACATCTTCAGCTATTTTTTTTCTCAGGGTTTCATAATTCTCATTATAGACATCTTTCACATCCTTTATTAGACAAATTCCAAGATATTCCATCTTCTTTGGCACTACTGTAAAAGGAATAGAGTCCTTCACTATATTTTCAGTTTGGCATATATAAAAGCTACTAATTTGTAATTTTGATTTTGTATCCAGAGACACTGCTATATTACTTGATTACTTCAAAGAGCTTTGTAGATGAGCCCCTGGAGTTTTCCAGGTATAAGATCATGTTATCCATAAAGACTGAGAGTTTGACCTCCTCAGACCCCATTTGGATACTCTTGATCCCCTTCTCTAGCCTGATTGCAATGGCTAAGACTTCCAGTACTATGCTGAATAGCAGTGGTGACAATGGGCATCCTTGTCTAGTTCCAGATCTGCATGGAAATGGTTTCAATTTTACTCTGCTCAATATGATATTAGCTGTGGGCTTGCTGTAGATGGCCTCTATCAGTTTAAAAAATGTCCCATCTAAGCCTATTTTCTTAAATGTTCTAATCATGAAAGGATGCTGGATATTTTCAAAAACATTTTCTGCATCAATTGCTAGACTCATATGGTCATTGTTTTTTATTTTAATTATATGGTATATTATATGGTAGATTTATGTATGTTGAACCTACCTCGTAACCCTGGGATATAATCAATTTGATCGTGGTGTATACTTTTTTTGATGTATCATTGAATTCTGTTTGCTAGGATCTTATTGAATATTTTTACATTGATATTCATTAATGATATTGGTCTATAGCTTTCTTTCTTTCTTGGATCCTTTCCTGGTTTGGGGATCAGGATGATATTTGCTTCATAGAATGTGTTGGGAAGTATTCCTTCTTTTTCTGTGTTTTAGAAAAGGTTACATATTATAGGTACTAGTCCCTCTTTGAAGGTTTGGTAGAATTTTGATGTGAAGCTATCCAGTCTCTAAGTTTTCTTTTTTGGGAGATTTTGTATAGTTGATGCTATTTTAGTGCTTGATATATGTCTATTCAAATTTCTAATTCTTTCTGGTTGAGTCTCAGAAGGTGGTGTGCTTCCAGGTATTGGTCCATTTCTTCCAGATTATCATATTTCTGAGAATAGAGTTTTTTATAGTAATCATTGGGGATATTTTTTGGATTTCTATGCTATTTGTATTTCTTCTTAATTGCTTCTGATTGGCATTATTAGAAATTTTACTTTTCTGTGTCTGGTTGGGCTAGCCAAAGGTTTATCAATTTTATTAATATTTTCAAAGAATCAACTTTTTGTTTCACTGATCTTCTGAATGACTCTTTTGTTTTCAATTTCATTAATTATTTGAATTTCAATTAATTCTGCTCTAACTTTGGTCATTTCTTTTCTTGTGCTGGGTGTGGGGTGGATTGTTCTTCCTTTTCCAGTTGCTTGAGATAACCCATTAGGTTGTTGACTTTCTCTCTTTCTGTTTTCTTGATGAAGGCTTCTAATTTCTCTCTTAGGACTTCCTTTGCAGTATAGCACAGGTTTTGATAATTTGAGTCTTCATTATAATTTTGTTCCCCAAATTTGATGATTTCCTTCTTAATTTCATCTTTGGCCCAGCTATCATTCAGCCTAAGGTTATTTAGTTTCCATGACTTTGTTTGAGTATAAAGATTTCTATTGCTGTTGAGTTCAACTTTTATTCTGTGATGGTCTGAGAAGATACAAAGAATAATGTTTATTCTTTTAAATTTCTTGAGGTTAGATTTGTGTCCTAAGATATAATTAGTTTTGGAGGATGATCTGTGGACTAATGAGAAGAATATGTATTCAGTTTTATTAGGATGAAATGTTCTATAGATGTCCGTTAAGTTCATTTTTTCTAGGGTCAAGTTTAAGTCTATTATTTGTTTACTTTATTTTGGAGAATCTATCCAGAATGGACAAAGGGGTGTTAAATATCCAACTATTATAGTGCAGGGAAAATACGAAATTGTTCATGTGTGTTAGGGTTTGGTTTATAAATTGAGGAGGATTCAGGTAGGGAGTATAAATGTTAATTATTGAAATCTCTTCATGTTGAATATTTCCCTTGACAAATATGTGATGTCCATTATCTTTCTTTATCTTTTTTGGTAAATCCTATTGTATTACAAATAAGATTGCATGTCTTCCTTTTTTTTTCTGATTTCCATTTGCCTGTATTATTCCTTTCACCCTGAGTCTTTTATTATCCTTTGAGGTACAATGAGTCTCTTGTAGGCAACAGACACCTGGCCTAAGTTTTTGTATCCAATCAGCCAACCTGCACCTCTTTAGAGGACAAGTTAAGGCCACTCACATTAATTGAGAGAATTGATAGGTATGGTAGTGTTTTGGCCATCATGTCCAAATGTCAGAGAATTGATATGTATAGTAGTGTTTTGGCCATCATGTCCAATGTCCAATGCATATTTTTAATCCTTTCACCACTGTGGAAGTTAGGTTTTGTTTGCTAAATTCTGGGTCAGTTTACTTTGGTGGTAGGCCATTATGCTAGTCATTATGGAAATTGGGTCTGAGCATTTCCTGGAGAGCTGATTTAGTTATGGCAAATTTCCTCAACATGTGTATGTCAGTAAAGTATTTGATTTCTCCATCACAAATGAAACTCACTTTAACTGGATACAGGATACTGGGCTGAAAGTTGTTTTGCTTTAGAAGGTTGAAGGTTAATGACCATCCTCTTCTGGCTTGAGAAGTTCTGGCTTAAAGATCTGCAGTCATTCTAATATTTCTTCCTTTATAGGTAATGCTTTTCTTATGTCTTGGCTGCTTGGAGGATTTTTCTCCTTCATCTTAACTTTGGCAAAATTGATTACGATGTGTCTAGGAGATGCTTTATTTGAATTAAGTCTTGCCGGGATTCTGAAACTATCTACTGTCTGAATTTCAGTATCTCTTGCAATGCTTGGGAAATTCTTCTCCATAATATCTTGGAGTAGAGCATCTGGGCCTTTTGGACCATCCTCTTATCCTTCAGGAATTCCTGTAAGTTGGATGTTGGATCTTTTGGACTGATCCCACAACTCTCTCAAGGAATGATCTGTATTTGTTTTCCATTTTTCTGCCTCTTTGAGCATTTGAGAAGATTCAAAAGTTTTGTCGTCAATTTCAGAAATCCTTTCTTCTGTCTGTTCAACTCTATTACTGAGGGATTCTACTGTATTTTGAAGTTCCGTGAATAACTTTTTCATTTCCTCGAGCTCTGCTATGTCTTTCCTCATTTTATCCTTATCTTGATGAGTTTGTCTTTGAATCATTAAATTCTTCAGACTTTTGAACACTTTGGATTTCTATTTCCATATTTTCCACCATTACATTCATTTTATTTGCCATCCATATTTTGGATTCTATTTCTGACAATTCTGCCATTTGTCTATTAATGGTCTGGCCTCTTCTGTTGTATCTCCTTTGCCATTCCTTGGGGAAGTTGATCTACTTTGATTATTCATGTTGCCAGAGTTCTTATGCTGTTTCCACCCCATGAGTATTTTCCTCAGTTTGGCAAGTAAAACTGGTAGCATGAGATTGGATTCATAGCCTCTGGAAGTGGAGATAACCAGCCCTTTACCAATGAGTTGGGGCTGGTGATTGTGGCTTTTCCCCTACAGTTTTACAAATGTCCCTTTCAGAGCTGCAGCCAGAGACTCTGAGGACCTGCTTGTTGTGATAGTCAGCCAGCCTCTACCCAATCCTAATGAGTTTTTGTATTAGGCTGAAATCTCAGCTAGGGAGACATACAAGCAATTGTGGTGCCCCTCCCCAGACAAGCAACAGCTAGAGAGAAAGAATTAGTCCCTCCCACTACAAAACAACCACCACTCAACTTCAGAGGGTCTCTGGGTGAACAGCCCAGGTCAAGAGTTCTAATCCAATTGTCTCAGGCAGTACAATCATTGTTCCAAGGGAGAGAGTTCAAAGGCTCTCCATCAGCCCAATAGTAGGAATTGGCAGTTGTGTCTGAGAACCTAAGAGTCTGGAGACTACTTCCCTCTGGTAAGCAATGGAATCAGGAAGGTGCACCCCGCCAAAGTCAGTCCAAGGGTGTCAGTGTCTCCCATTCAACCCTGCACTGCTGTTGGCAACTCTGAGGAGCTGGAGCCTGGTTCTGGTTCCCTCCAGTGAGCAATGGAGTCAGGGAGGTGTGCCTGCCAAAGCCAGACCAGGGGAGCTAGTGTCTCTGCCCCCACTGCACACTGCCACTAGCAACTCTGAGGGGCTGGAGCCTGGTTCCCTTGGGTGAGCAATGGAATCAAGGAAGTGTGTCACTAAAGTGAGACCAGAGCATCAGTGCCTCAGCACACTATGCATTGTTGGTGGCACATTTCTCTCTCCTGCACATCCCTCTCTCCCTGCATCCCCTCTTTCCCTAAGTCCCCCAGCTTCCACTGAAGTCACTGTTTCTGTATTGTTGTCCAATGGCGCACAAAATGCCCAGGCCTCTCGGGGAATTGCCAAACATGCTGGGCTCTGCAGGGGGCAGGCCATCAGACTGTCGGGAGAGGGAGGAAGGGTGGGCTGGGAGTTCAGAATTGCAGAGAAAATATTTGTTCAATTTTATGCTGGGCAGGATAATACCTAGGCTCACACACGGGACCTCCTTAAAGAAGGAGGCACAATGTTTAGTGGCTCTCACCCATGGGGTAAAATAAGAGGTCATCTGTTCCTTTCTCACATGCAGAGAGCCCACAGTAAGCCTCCTGCTTAGGGGAGGGGTCTCTTGTCCTCTTGGCAATGGGCTTTGTACCTGGAGTTTGTTTTCTTGGAGTTGCAGCTTGCCTCAGGAAAGATAACATGCACTTGTCTATCTTCTATCTTAGCTCAGCTCCCCACCTTTAGCTTCCTTGAGTCCATTCTGTCCAGTATCTCTCACTCTGAACAGAAACCTCTGTTGAAAGCTGCCTCTAGTCAGCCATCTCACTTCCTCCCAAAGCCAGTTATTTAGGAGAGTGTTAAAGTAAAGGGTCATGAACAGAGAAAATGCTCTCCTACCTATGTGGATGTGAAGATAGTTTTGAGTGAATTCTGAGGTGTCACTGTGCCTGGGTAAAAAGTCCCTCCTCCTTTGGTTACAGATGCCAGTTCTAGTACAAAGAGCGGTCTCTGCTCCAGAGCTTTCTAATCAGAAAACTGTCCAACAGGTGTGGTCCGGCAGCCTCTAAACTGCACTGTCCTGTCTCTGCCTCACCGATTTCACTGCCTACAAGCCCCTCACTATGGCCACCATTCACAGGTACAGAGATGTCCAGCAGTTGGATTTGGAGTCCCAGCAGCTGGATTTGGTTTTCTCCCACTCGACTGTAGATGGTGAAGGCTTTGGCGAAGAGCTGAGGACTGAGACGAAATTAGAGAAGCCATCATCATCATTGTGAGAACAGAGCTGGTCTTCTTCCTTTTCTTGTAAGCAATTGAGAAATTGCTATTTTAAGTTATAAGTGTTCAGAGCCTGGTGCTGGGGGGAGAGAAACACCCCAGGACTCCCCCTGGAAGCCCACATCAGCCCTTCTCACTTCTACCTGTCTTCACTGTTGATGTTGCTGGCAAGGAGACAGCTGTTGGCCCAAGTGGGCACCAAATGCCTTAGCTGAGTTCCATTAATATCCAAAGTAAGTCTTCTAATTTTTCATTTAATGCAAACAAAATCCCTACCTATTATTCTATATGGAACGATTTTCTTTCTTTCTTTTCTTTTCTTTTTTTTTTTTTTTTTTGGCATCTGTAGGCCCACCAGCCATTTTATAAACAGAAATAGAGGAATAGAAGGTGACCTGCATCAGGAGAGAACCTGCTTGATGAGAGCTGTCACAATAGCCTGCTTGTTCTTCGGTGCATTTCCCCCTCATGCATTTTTCCATTATCCCTTTTGTCTCAGGTACTGGGATAGGTCATGGTCCTATCTTCAAGGGGTTTCTACTGAGTAGTTAGAAAGCGTGTACCATAAACTGCAATGTCAGATAGGATGCGCACCATGCCTCATGTAGAGCAGAGACAAGAACCCCAGGGATGCTGGGTGCATCTCCGGGCACTGCCCCTCCACTCACAACCCCTCTGCTGCACAATCCCTCCACTGCACAATCTTCTGTGACCTCCCCCAGTCCCTAGGTCTCTCTGCTCTGAGCACTCACAGATTCTGGAGGGCTGTCTCACTGAGAATGAGAGAGACAGATACTGAGAGCTCGTCTCCTGTCCATGGCCACATTGTGCTGGGGGACCAGAAATATATTCTGTATTTCAGTGTTTCTGAAATCCAAGAGACTTCACTTAGCATTTCTCCCTTTATAGACTAGACAGAATGAGAATTTGTCCTGATTTCTATTCTATAAAAACATCCCACTTAATTAACTCTAAAGAAGGAGTAATAAAATGCTGAGTTAATGGCCACTCCCAGGTCTCATGGAGAGCAGCCACCTGCCCAGTGTTGCCTCATGCAGGAGGAAGAGTATGGGCTCTGGGCTCAGGCGACCTGAGCTCAGCTTCTGACTCTCCCATTTCATAGCTGTGTTGTCATGGGGAAAGGTGGAAGCTGCTGGTGCCTCATCCTTATATGGACAATAAAGGCACCTACTCTACAGTATATAGAACGGTACTTGGCACATATTAAATACTAAATAAATATTAGCTGTCAGCAATTAGAGTTGGCCTGGTCAGAGAACATAGTACAGCCAAACTGACTATAGGTAGTCCCCAAGTTACAACCATCCGGCTGACATACAACTTTCACTTAATGAATGGAGGCTATTGTAGGCAATAGGTAAATGTACCTGTTGCTATATACAGACAAATTCAACTTAAGAACAGACCTACAGAGCCTATCTCACTCATAACCCAGGCACTGCCTGTACCTGAGATCAGGACTGGAGTGACCAGAGTGTGTGTGTGGTGTGTGTCTCAGTGTATACACGTCATTTTATCTACCTATCCATCTGTCATTCATCAGTCATTTATATCTACCTATCTGTGAACCCATTTATCTCAGCTAATGGAGGAGTTTTGAGCACCCCTCTGTCTCTGTAATATTGAAAAAAGAAGCTGTGTTCTCTTAATTAGGAATGACATAAAATAAGAAATTTGATATCTAAAGGAATCCTACTTGTCAGATGACATACAGGTTAAGTATCTCTTACATAAAAGGCGTGAAATCAGAAGTGTTTCAGATTTCAAATGTTTCTAGATTTTTAGAATATTTGCATATATTAAAACACATATTAACTTAAAACCCATATTAAAACACAAAATTCATTTATGTTTCATATATACATTATACATAGCCTGAAGGTAATTTGATCCAGTATTTTTTTTTAAATTGTAGATTAATAGGAGGGCACAGATGATTGGTTTAAATTGTTTGTGTTTGTTAGGTGGAATCGAAGTTGTGTGTGGGTGTGCCATATATGCCTACATTGTGCCTGTTAGGTGACAGCACACCAACTCTCCTCCCTCTTCCCCGTCCCTCCTCCTCCTCGTCCCCCTCCTCCCCTTCCCCCACTTGAGTTTAACTTTGAGTTTGGGTTTTTCTCTTGTGTGAGAGTAAATTTAACACACTATTATTAATAGTTTTGTGCATGTAACACACTTGTGACCCATCACATGACAGGTATGGAATTTTCCACTTGTGGAATCATGTTGTTGCTCAGAAAGTTTCACTGTTGGAACATTTCAGATTTTAGATATTTGGATTAGGGATGCTTGACCTGTACGATGTCCTTGAAATATAGAACTCTATTACATGTTTTTTTTCTGCTTTTGCATGTGACATTGAAGATTAGTGTTTGTGAGGATTAGATAGTCAAGGATTATGGGCAAAGTGACCAGCTGGGGTGTTCTTCCTCAGCAAATGCCATTTGCACCATCAAACTCTCCTTGGGTTGGCTGGCTTTTCCCCTTCTGGTTTTGGAAGGGGCAGAGAAGTGCATTACCCACTGGCTGCAGGAGCACTGAGGTCTCGTGCTGCTGCCCTGCTGTGCTCATTTCCAGACATTTCCCTCCTGAAAGTACTATCGCTTGAGTTCATTTGGCAATTGATTGTGTGCTGTCTTCCATGGAAATTTCCTGCTTTCTTTTTAATGTTTTATGTATCTATGTGTCTTCCTCAATAAATCACACTTTCCCTGTGAATACCGTGACCCACGCCATCTTGTATCTACTGGTATCCCTCCAGATGCCTGCACCAATGCCTCTATGTCCCAGCCCTGAGAAGAAAAGAACAATCCCACAAAGACCAGGCCGACAAATTATAAATCTGTTTGGTGACACTGAATACACAGACTATTTACTGGGCAGCATGTCAGTGAAGTGAAGAAGGAGCTGGAGACCTCACAAGATGATTGCTTAATGGAGACTTCTGCATTTGCTTTCCAGCAGACTCCAAGCAGATACTTTTAATTAAAACCAATATTCACATTTCCCCCAGGGAACTATCCAAATTTCACCACCAAAGTTTTTAAAAATACAGCTATAGAGATCATAGATAACTTATTACATCTCCATTTTTCTTTTTTAAAGCAGACTTTAAAGCATGAGGTCTGACAATTAAGTTCTTGAATTCATTCTAGAAAAACTGTTACATGCCTCATTGCTGAATATTGCAACAGTCACCGGACGGCCAAGGGGAGCACTTCCAAGGTGACCATCGTGATATTCAGCAAGGAGGTATGTAGCACTCTAGGATAAGTTAGTGAACTTAATTGTCTGACCTTTGTATGTGCATGAATTTTCTAGAGCATGGCCAACTTTGGTTATGATGAGGAAGAGACCCACATCACTCTTGCTGGTCAGTCTTACCTTTCCCTTGATCCAGATGCCTCTAGGAGCTGAGCTGTGGCTCCCTGGGGCAGGGAGACTTCCCAGACCGCTGTTTATTCCTTCCAAGCCTAGCTGCTCTCAGCGTCAATTCATGAATTCTCCATCAAGGCCACAGTCTTCCTTCAGATATCTCCCTACCTGTTCCTACTCTATTCCTGACCCTTACAACCTTGAGTGTGATATATGACAGCAAACCTTCTGAAAGCCCCCCAGCCCTCACCTTAACTTGTGAAGCCTCACACATAATCTATATCATATACTTCCCAACTTTTTATGATCCTGGAAGATTAAGTGTTATTTCACAAAGCAAGATGTGGTCCTGGCCTTCTTGCTGCCTCTTAAAAAATGCTGAGGACCAATGTGGGCTCTTGGCTATTCCAGACAGGAGGGAAGCTTGGCTGGAATTTTACAGAGGCCCATGGGAGGGGCGTGCCCAGGGCTGTGTCCACTGCACCTTTACAGGTGGGTGTGGAGTGGCCCTGTGCCTGCACTGCTATTGGATCTTTTGGGCTATCACTGACAAAAGGCAAGTCAAAGAAATCCATTGCCGATGCTCCAAAGATTTCTAGGCAACAGACCAAACAAGGGGGAATAAAAATAAGTAGACGGAGATGGGAGTCAGATGTCTGGGTTTGGGAATATTGATTCAAGTTCATGTATTGAAGGTGAAAGGGTCATCTCCAGAGGATCAGGCAGGGACAGCTAAAGCGAGCCAATGCTGGGAAATCTCTGGAATACAGAAGGTGTCAGGTGATATAATCATGGTCACATGATTCATTAATGGACTGGGGAACAGAAGGAAAAGGAGAGAGAAAAGGAAAAAAGGCACTTGAGGAATACTGACTGGAGAGTCAGTTCATTAGTCTTATGAGTAAACCACAGTTTCTACGACCATCCTATGAGGACTTCCAAGTCCATCTAATGGTTCTGATGCTGTGCTGATCCTCACTGCCCACTGTGGGCAGTGTCCTTGCTATCCACCTTGGTGGGAGACAGCAGCAGCTGGGCAAGAGAAACAATGGGTAGGCCACCAGCCCCCACCAAGATGGCATATGGAAGCAGGCAAGGTCTCCTGTGGAAAGCACATCTATCTGGGAAAGGTCACTGTCATGGATGAGAGAGGAGAGTGAAAAAACATAGGATTTAAGAAAGACCTAACGCTGCTCTAGAAGCATCTTCAGAAAGTGGAATAAGGCTTCTTGAGAAGGGCATAGGGTACACACTCTCAAGAGTGAAAGGGATTGTAAACAGCTCCAAGGCCAACCCCTCATCCACCTGCTGGCTTCCTTTGCAACTCACCTGATGGTGGCTGGACTGGCCTAAGCTTGTAGGTCACCATCACCAGGATAAGTTCAAGTGTAGGAGAGGATCACAGATGAAGAGGCCACAGGGAGAGCAGTTCTCTAACAGTACGTGTACAAAGACACTCTTGCTATGCTACTTCATCTTAATCTGTTTAATCCCAGTCTGTGGTCACGGCAAATTTCTCCACTTCTAGAATTACGTCCTATTCCTGGTCCTCTTTGAAAAGTTTCATTAATAGTGATCCACTGCTCTTTTATCATTTTCCATGCTTTGGCAAGTACATCCAGTTCTAGAATATTCCATTAGGATGGCTGGCTAAGGATTTTCAAATACTAATGAATTTTATCACTCTCTGCCTATTATCGTCACACATTTTAAAAATGGAATCAATCACTGCATTTGTTAATTCAAGGCCAAGGAATTATTATTCATTAGGATAGTGGCATCAGATTGATTTGCTAGTGATGTCTTAGTTTCTCTTTGAGTGCAAACTCTATTTGTGATATAGTATGAGACCCAAATCTGTGCTGAATGAAATTTTTGCTTTAGGCAATTTTTTATTATTAAATAACACTACTGTAAAATAAATAGCATTTTCAATTTTATAGTATCTTTTCTATTTTCCTTTATGGGGTTCAAAGGACATCATAAATGCTTGTACAATAAAAAATAAAAGAAGGAGCATTATTTCTATTTTGCAAAAGGAAGGCACTCTGAATCAGGGAAAAGGAGACATTTACTAATAATCCTGTTTTCAGTGTCTGTTTTAGTAGTCTCCACAAGAGTTCAGCAACAGTATTTCAAGAACTCTTTTTTTTTTTTTTTTGAGACAGAGTCTTACTGTGTCACCCTCAGTAGAGTGCTGTGGCATCACAGCTCACAGCAACCTCAAATTCTTGGGCTTACGTGATTCTCTTGCCTCAGCCTCCCAAGTAGCTAGGACTAGAGGGACCGGCCACAATGCCTACCTATTTTTTGTTGCAGTTGTCATTGTTGTTTAGCTGGCCTGGGTTTGAACCCACCAGCCTCGGTGTATGTGACCAGTGCCATTACACTGTGCTATGGATGCCGAGCCATCAAGTACTTTTTTTAACTATCTGACAATAATGAAGAATAACTCATCATACTGTAGGTGCTCTGTAAATGACACAAAATAGCAATTTCTTCACTCGGTCCTTGGACCTGCTTGGACCCCCCCTCTCACAACAGTAGGCGTAAAACCCCATAGTAAGCCTACCTCAATAGTAACCCTTGGGGTCATCCAATAGACCAAAGTGGAGTCATGTTTACCACACTTCTTTAAGTTTACAGCTAGTCTCTTACTATTTTAGGAAGCCTATGAATTGAACTTCATCCAATTTTTAATTCTGCAATAAAATTCCAGAGGAACTGAGTTCTTTAGAACACAAGATGTGCACACTCAGGCTATTGCTTATAATAAATTATCCTTCTGTCAGAGCTGTGCTGTTGGAGAAGAGATTCTTCTCAGGGAAGAGGTCACATCTCCTATTTTACAACATGCATGGAATTGGCATTGGTTAACTCTAAACCTCCCATAAACATGATGAGTACACTGTTTTTATTATTTTTCATTTTTTTATTTTTTGGTAGGGAGTGAATATATTCTTACTCTGTTGCCCAGGCTAGAGTGCCATGGCATCAGCCTAGCTCACAGCAACCTCTAATTCCTGGGTTCAAGTGATTATCCTGCCTTAGCCTCCCAAGTAGCTAGGACTACAGGAACCCATCAAGACACCTGTCTTTTTTTCTATTTTTAGTAGAGATAGGGGTCTTGGTTTGTGTGGGTTGGTCTCGAACTACTGAGCCCAAGAAATCCACCCGCCTTGACCTCCCAGAGTGCTAGGATCACAGGCATGAGCTACTTACTGCACCTGGGCTCGGTGAGTACAACTTTTGCACAGCGTGTTAAGCCTGCCTCTTCTGGGTACCATGACACCTGCTTCCCACCTTGGCAAGTCCCACATCAGGCAGGCATCATCCCCATTTGGCTTTGAGAGTCATCGCACAGATCCTTCAAGAGTGAAACCTGAAACAACAGATTGCCTTCTTGTCTCCCCAAAGATCCTGTTCTCTCACCGCTGCTTAGAATGTCCATCCATTATGATTAGCAGGCTGGGCCAGCACAGACCTCTAGAATGTGCAATGAGCTTTGTGGGCAATTACCAGCTTCTTCAAGGAAGGTGGAGGGTGAGGGTGAAACAGAATGCCATCTGAACAGCAGCATTATGTTCTAATGTGTCATGCTGCCACTCATCACTACAGTGAAATGCTTAAGTACGCTTAAAATTACTTGTATCATTGGCCATGCCTCACCCACAAACCCTAGTGTACCCCTTAACCTGTAAACATCTTGAGACATTTAGTTATTTTATTTCTGAGAAGGTAAGACGACTTGAGAACTCTTTAACAAAATTTGTAGCATGAACCATTTCCCTCCAGGGTGGTGGCTGTCCTTTCTGAAGCCAGCGTGATTTTCTCACTCTTTAGCAGAAGCACAAGGACTACAGGATGGTTTCTTGGTGTGGGATGAAGTGAGGTGGGGTGCCAAGAAGACTGCATGGTCAAAGTTAACGGAAACCAAACCCACATATAAGAATGGAGGTATTAGTCCTTGCACTAAAAGGAATTTAAAAAATCAGACTGATCATTGTAACTCAGGTCATCCTAGGAGAGTAAGTGAGCACCGGGAAGGGGCTTCAGTACAAAGGTGAAGGTTAAGGTCTTAGTCTGTTGTTATACATGAGTGTCTGAGGCTGGGTAATTTATAAAGACAAGGGGCTTATTTGGCTCACAGTCCTGCAGGCTGTATAAGAAGCACAACACAGACGTTTGCTCTGGTGAGGCTCTCAAGAAGCTTCCATTTGTGGTGGAGGGTAAAGGGGAGCTGGTAAAGGAGATCACATTTCACCTGGTCAGAGAGGAAGCCAGAGAGAAGGAGGAGGGGAGGTGCCAGGCTGTTTTTTAACATTTTAACAACCAGCTCCCACTGCTCCTCAGTCAGGAGAGATCCATTCTCTTAACTCAAACACTCCCTCTTAGGGCAGTGATTTTCAACAGGAGTGCCAGGAGAAGATCCTAGGTATGCCGTGAACAATCTTAAAGATCATTAATTAAATTATTTTCGAAAGAAGTTCAAAGCATAGTAGTATATTCTTTTTTTTACTTTTTTTTTTTTTTTTGGAGACAAGAGTCTCACTCTGCACCCTGAGTAGAGTGCCAGGCCTCCTAATTCAGAGCAACCTCAAACTCCTGGGCTCAAGCAATCCTCCTGCCTCAGTCTCCGAGGTGGGAGAGGATGCTGGCTCAGTGGCCATTTCTCTGGCTTCCGGGTCCAAAGGCTGGGCAGGCACGTGGCTCCTGCAGAGGTCCTGCAACTTCCTCCCATGGCTCCCACAGGGGTCCTGCAACTTCCTCCCACAGCTGAATCCATTTTCTTTACACAGAGAGACAGCCAGTCCTAAGGAACTCCCTGCTGATAACTATACACACCCCCAAGCATTTTACTTCAAGTCTTTTGAAAATATCACATTAACATAAACTCTAATTTTAGTCCCTGTGTCTAATAGACAAATTTAATCTACTTATGTGTTGCCATTTATTATGGTTGCACTTGTGGAAGATGTATTATGCCATTTATAATGGTTGCACTTGTGGAAGATTTCTACTGTCTGCTTTCATGTCTTCTAGGCATCATGCTTTGTGTTTGCCTGTTTGTTGCATTTCTTACACTCTGATGGATTGATTTCCTCTGCACATTTCATATGTTGACCAGTTGACCCTGAACAACTTGGGTTTGAACTGCATGGGTCTGCTCACAGGTAGATTTTCCTTTGCCTCTGTCACCCCTGAAGCAGCAAGACCAACCTTCCTCCTCCTCCTCCTCCTGAGTCTATTCAATGTGAAGATAATGAGGGTGAAGACCTTTGTATGACCTACTTCCACTTACTGAATACTTTTACTCTTCCTTATGTTTGCTTTTCTCTAGCTTACTTTATTTTAAGAAGACAGTATCTAATACATATGACACTCAAAAATATGGGCTAATTGACTGCTTATGTAATCAATAAGCCTTCTTGTCAACAGCAGGCAAGTAGTAGTTAGGTGTTTGGAGAGTTAAAGATTATATGCAAATTTTCATCTGCTCAAAAGGCAGGTGCCCCTAATCTCTAAGTTGTTCAAGGACCACCCACATATTTAACAGTTATCTTTACCATTTTAGCATGTAAATTTAGCCAAATGTTTTTCCTAAAAGTCGAAAGTTAACAAGTATCTCTTGATTTCTTTTGAATAAGACTGAGGATATGTAACTTCCTTCTGAAATCCCCCACCTTATCTTACTTTTGCAGACAACTGTCATTGCTAAGTTCTCAGCTCATTGTGGTTTCTTTCGCCTCAGCTTTTAATGCTGCATTTTGGATAAATTCTTCAGACTTTCCTTGAATTTATGAATTTTCTCTTCAGCCAAGTATGATCCACTTTTCAATCTGTTTATTGAGTTTTAGGTTTCAATGATTACATTTTTTTATGTTTTTCATTTGGTGCTTCCCCAAGTCAGACTTAAAAAAAATATGTTGTATTAGTTTTCTCATCACTATCATAACAAACGGCCATACACAGAGGGGCTGAAGCAACACAGACTCTCCCCTGATCGCTCTGTGCTGCAGGAATCGGAGGCCGATCTCAGGGAGCCGAAATCAAGGTCCTGACAGGGTGGGCTGTGTTCCTTCCTGGAAGCTCCAGGGAAGAACCCACTTCCTTATTGATCTGGGCTGTTGCAGACCTAGGTCCTTGTGTTTGTAGCAGTGAAGTCTCCTTTTTGTTTCCAGGGACCAGCTGAGGCCTGTTCCCAGCTTCTAGGGTCCACCCATGACTCTTGGGCATTTTCGTTGCACCATCTTCAAAGCCATCAAGGGTAGATCCCTGCCTCTTTTTCTGTCTCCGTATCTCCCTGACTCACCCCTTGTCCTCCTCCTTCACCTCTAAGGAGACTTGTGACTACAGGTGGACCCACTTGGATGGTCCAGGGTGCTTTCCTCATCTGCAGCCTGTAGACATGAATCACATGGGCCAAGTCCTTTCTGCTACGGAATATGCATATTCCCAGGCCCTGGGGAGTAAGACATGAATGTCTCCATGGAGGTGGTTACTCTGCCCACTCCGGTGTTGTGCTTGTGGTATGAATTCTCTTTCTACCTTTATCTCATGGACTATTTTAAATGACTGATGTTGAGATTGCTCTTGCCATTGCACAGTTATCTGTAGCTCCCGGAGTATGGCTCCTCCCCTCTGCTGCCCTTCGCCAAGGTCCTGAGCTTACTATCCATGTGGCTTGTTGGCCAGGAGAGGGCGCTGGGTTGTGCTGCTCCTAAAGGGTTTGCCTCTGAATGGTGCCTAGAGGGTCACAAGTCTGGACTGGGGGTTTTTATTTTAGTTTAGGTTTGGTTCTTTGCACCAAATAGGTAGCAAGAATTTCAATTTCTAACTTCTCAAATGAACATGGAGCAACATTTGGGGTTCCATTTTTTTGTGTGTGCTTTTTTTTTTTCTTTTCACTTTTTTATACTTCCATCCTACATCCCTGGGTTGTTAAGAGTTTTTCTAGTTCCTTGGCGGAAAGCACTTATATCTTAGCCCTGAGTCTCACCCAATTGGAGCTGGCTATAGTCAGGGACAGAGAGAGGATGAAGGGCAGGGTGCAGACAGGGCTGGAGCTGGGCTGTGCACCTGTGCAGCTGCATGAGGCTCCCGGCTCAGAGGGCCGCAGGCTGGGTAAAGGCTCTGCTGTTACTATCTTGAAGTCCTTAACACGTTTTGAATAAGGGGCTCTGTGTTTTCATTTTATACCAGGTGTCCAGCAAATTATGTAGTTGGTTCTGGGAGTAGGTCAAGAACGAGGGAAACTGAGGCTCACAGAAGGGAGCCAGAGCTGGGAGCCAGGGCTGCGGGCAGCTGAGGGTGAGGGTAAAACGAGGTGAAAAGAAGAAGGAGCCATCCCTGATGTCACACATCTACCAAAAATAAAAACAAAGTCAGAGATGGAACAGTGATATCATCCAGTTATCACACAAAGAAATCCTTTGCCAAATGAATAGTCCTACTTTTCAACAAATAAATTGGAAAAAGGGAAAGGGGGAGAAACAGAGATAGGTGTGGAGAGAAGATAGATTAAAAGATTTATGAACCAATAAAAAAAAGTGTATTTTACTAGACGATTGGAAATCTGAACCCTGATTAGGTCCTTGGCACTCGTAAGGACTAATTATTATTTTAGATAAGGCAATGGTATGGTAGCTATTTTCAAAACAAAGAGTCCTTCTGTATTGGAAACATATCCTGAAATACCCATGAAGTGATAAGAGGTCTGGGATCTGTTTCAAAATAATATAGGAACATGTAGGGGGTAAGGATAGAGTTGAACTACAAGTTGAAGCTGGGTAAACAGGTTCAGGATACTATTATACATTCCTTGGTAAACGTTTCAAGTTTTCTATAATTGAAAGTTTAAAAATGTCCATTATACTCCTGTCTGGCTTTGGGCCAGAGGCATCAGGAGGGACAGAACAGACACTCAAGTCACTTGTGTGTGGTTGCAGGGGCAGAGCTGACTCAGCTCGGGAGCTGACAGCCACAGTGTGACTCGGGGCTAGGGACAGCCACAGTGTGACCCGGGGCTAGGGAGTGTTTCTCATCTTCTATCCTGACCAGAGGACACCACCGACAGCTGGGACACCACTGGCAGCTGGGCTGACCCTTTGCAGCTCCAAACATTCTGATACATTATTTACACAACATAAACCAATATCCTGCAGTCATTATAATGATAGCCGTGAAGATAGTAGCTGCACTCTCCCCACCACCCAAAATAACTTCATGAAAAAAAGAACAGGATTCAAGATTTTATGCATTTGTCATCTCAGTTATATTAACATATGCAAGTGAAGTGGAAGGCAGTCCAGCAAAGTGACAATGAGAGGTGTGTGGAATGATGCTTGATTTTTTCCCTTTAATAAAGATTATTTTTTTATAATGAAAATAGGTTTTTGTAGGTCAAATGACAAATTTAGTATTTTTAACAAAAAGACAAACCTTACGCAGCCTGCTCTAAGATCATCTGGCCCTCTGTGTAGAATGTTTTTTTCCACATCACTTCCACACACATGTTGCTATCACAACTGGCTCCACAGTCCAACAATTGTCTAAAGCAGAAGTTCTCAACCTTCCTAATGCCGCGACCCTTTAATACAGTTCCTCAACTTGTGGTGACCCCAACCATAAAATTATTTTCATATACCTGTCTTTGTACGGGGTGTATGTGATGGTTTTAGGCGACTCCTGTGAAAGGGTCGTTTGACCCCCAAAGGGGTCATGACCCACAGGTTGAGAACTGCTGGTAAAGCTTCCTTGAGCTTCATCTTCTGAATCAGGTTTGCAATTTCCAACCTCATGGGGAGCCTGTGTTTCCATGACACTAGGTGAAGACCCAAGCGCTGACCTACCTTGGGATGTACACTGAAATTACCTGGAGAGAAGCCCGGCCCTACCTTCTACCCCCCAAAGATTCTGTTTAATTGGTCTGGGGTCCCTGGTGGGGCATGGACTTTTACAAGCTCTCCTGGTAGTTTTAATGTCAGCTAGAGCTGAGTACTGTCCTAGCCTTCTTGTGACACTAGTGAATCTCAGGTGTTGGCTATCTTTATCTGCTTCTAGACGTCACCCTATACCTGTGGTTCTCAAACTTCAACCTTCATTAGAATCACCCAGAGGGTTGTGAAAACAGATGCTTGGGCCCCATCCCTGAGTGTCTGTTTCAGGAGGTCCAGGGTGGGGCTGGAAATCCTGCATTTCTATTAATTTGTTGTTTCTAACAGCAAGCTCCTGGGTAGAACTCATGTTCTGCTTCAGGAACCAACTTTGAGTACCTCAGCATTACATCAAGGCTCAGAACACTGGTACACACTCTGCAGAGTTGACACAGTCCATAACACAGAGGTAAGCCTGAGGAAGTTTACTTAAGGTTTCAAAAAGGAGGTGGAATGGAAGGTTTATTTTGCACACTGAGGCCATTTGCGGTAGAATATTCATCACAATTGCCAGGATGTGGAATCAACGCAGTGTCTATCAACCATGAATGGATTAATAAACTGTGGTACATGTGTACCATGGAGTACTATTCAGCCATAAGAAAAGATGGAGACTTCACACCTTTTGTATTTACCTGGATGGAGTTGAGCACATTCTTCTTAGCAAAGTATCATAAGAATGGAAAAGCAATATCCAACATGCTCAGTACTAATGTGAAGCCACTGGATGAACAGCTACACACCCACATGAGAGCAAAACACAATTAAATTCCAGTGGAGGTGGGGGGTAGAAGGGGGGAGGGAGGAGGAAAGGGGGGAGGGAGGAGGATTGGTTAGCTCTCATCTGATGGGCACAGTGGAAGGGTATTCAGCTCATTTCTTGGGTGAAGGGCTCAACTACAACTTGAACTTTACCTCACAAATGCAAACAACGTAGCCTAATCATTTGTACCTTCATATTAATCTGAAATTTGAAAAAACAGTTTACATTTTCATTAGAAATGTCTTTCTTAAAAAATTTTCTTTTAAAATTCTTATCTGTTTTCAGCTCCTCGTCCTCAACACAACATAAATCTACCCTAAGTCCCAGTCTCCAATTCTGAGATTTCCCTCGCTGCCTTCTGTGTGAGCCTCTTGGTCCTGGCCCCGCAGGCAGCCCGCTGCAGGGAGTTGCAGGGGCCATCACTCCAGTTATGATACATTTCACTAAGGCTGTGTGTGTCTATGTGTCTGATCTGGTCAGCAAGGCACCCAAACGCCAAGCTGCATGACATTGGCACATCTGCTCCGGATGCGAACTGTAGTCCAGAACCGGGCAACCTAGGAATGTAAGCAGCTTGCTCTTGTTCCAAGGCCAAAGCCATTAGTCAGAGGGCTGCTTGCCTAATAGATACTCAGCTCTGTTGGAATACAAACAGTCCTGTTCTCCTAAAGCAGACTCAGTGCTAAAAACCTCCACCCAGGACTGGGGAGGAGAAGGTAGGGAGCAGAGCCTGTGCCTTGGCAGCACAGAAGGTCTCACCACCTGTCCTCAGGCTGCAATGAGAGCCAGCTTGTGGGACCAGCATCTGAAGCTGTGACAGGTCGCTGCTCACCTGAAAGGAGTGGGCTGATGGTATGGGCATCAGAGAGGCTTCATCTGGCATCCCTGGGTCATAATTCTGCCAAAGTCAAATGTCCGGGGACCACCTGAAGGCCAGGATGGGGAATGATGGGAATAGATCACCCAGAAGGAGCTATGGAGCTATTCCCTTCTTCAAGAAGAGACCCTAAGGCAGCCATTGCAACCACCACTACCAGGGCCGCCTACACCATTCCTGAGTGGAGGAAACGTGCCAGGCTGGCCAGGGCTTTATATGCACTCTTTATTAATGCATTTATTCTCACATTAGAAAAAAAAAAATGATATAGTCCTGCTATTTTCCCAGGCTGGCCTTGAACTCCTGGGCTCAAATGATCCTTCTGTTTCAGCCTTCCAAACTGTTGGGACTATAGAAACGTGGCTTCAGATGATTTCTTAGAATTGTATCAAACAGCCCTATAAGGTCAGTCTTACTATTAAGCCCATCTCACAGGTGGGAAAACTGGGGCTCTGAGAACTACCCTGCCCAGATGGACAGCGGCTGCAGCTCCGCCAGTCCACCCCTGTGCTTCTCACTGAGGATTACTGGTGCATTGCTTCATACCCTTTCTGTTTCCCTAAAATAACCCTTTCTTCTCTGTAGCCCATTACAGACTGCCTTGGAAGTGCAGATTACATGTTGGTCATCACTTTACCTGCCAGCATTTAACACAGGAGTTGGGTATATAGTAAGTGCTAAATAAATATATATTTTTCAATGAATACCAAGAGCCTCCTCTTTATCCAGCCAGGCAGTAGTCCTGGGGAAAGTCTTACAGGCTGGAGAGATGTCAATCTTGTGGGGATTTCAGGAGGAAAGGATTTCCTGCTGCAAACACAGGTGTGAGTTTCTGCCCCGCTGTTTCCCGCCTGTATGACTCTGTTTAAGTCCTTTTATTTTTCTTAGTTGCCTTATCCACGCATATCCTGTTGAGGGTGCAACAGTGTCCCCAAACAGTAACGTCTCACTCAGGCTCCTCACTACCCTTTCTCGGGAGGTAGGCTGGATGGGTCACTAGCAGCAAGGCCCATTTAATATTGAGTTAGTCACAATTATACTTAATAAAGTTACTTACATTATTAAGGGAGAAAGAATTTCAGTCCTTAAAACTTTCCATTGTCTCTGTTTCCCCAGCTATAGCCCGAGGTGTGGTGTCAGCCTAGCTCACAGCAACCTCAAAGTCCTGGATTTAAGCAATACTGGATTTGGCTTCATGTAAAAAAATAAAAATAAAAGTAAAAGAAAAAAAAAGTTGACCATACTTTTTTTTTTTTTTTTTCCTGACATTTAACTATTTTTCTCTCTCTCTATGGTGCCTTGTGGATACTTGGAGGCTACAGTTGAGGGAGACGAGGCCATGGAAGTCCAAGAAAGTGTCTTGTAGTTGCTCTTGGGTAACTCTAATGGAGGAAATTAAGGAAAAAGGGACTAAGGTCTGTGAAGTTTTTCCCTTGACCCATGTGTTCTCTGATGAACTGGTTCATCTGACGTTCTCATATTAGCTTTACTATGTTTTCATTAGCTGTCCCTCTTCTATAGGTGGAAAAATGTGAGCCTCCAATGAGTTAAGTAAATTGCCCATAGTATTCAGATACTGGAATTCTACATCCCACGACCTCACACGAGAAATTTAGCCCTTGACTTAGGCTGGTCTTCAAAACCCAAACAAGGAGCACACAGTGATGGACCAAAGACCAAAACTTCTGTCCAGTGGGCTTTCCGGAATCCTGAGCAAAATTCACATAGAGTAAACCCCCAAATGCCTCAAGTGACTTTTGCCTTAACTCCAGGTAGTCATCACTGAATTCCTTTCTAAATCACAATGTAGAACTGCATTCCATTGGTCTAAACGTGTTGATTTATTTTTCTTCAAGTGAGAGCACAAAGAAGGCCTGATCTTTGCTTTTGAGTTCATGGGGCAGGAAGCCTTTCACAAGCACACAGGCCTCTGGGGCAGCTGTGACAGCTGCAGAGCCCTAGGGCCACATGAGCAGCTAGTCCAAGTGTCTAGAGGCTGAGCCTAGAATCAGCATCTAATTAGCTCCCTACACGATGCTTCCACACACCAAACTCTGAGAACTGCCTTGAGACACAGCAGCCAGTACTAAGGAGCCTGATGTACAGAAAAGAGAATATTCAATTGTAATATCATACTGATAAAAGAAAAATAGCCGAGAGCAGCCTGGGCCCAGACAGGCATAAATATGGGACTTCAGTCATGCTCCCTAAGAACACACATGCCTGGGAGCAACTGTTTAAAATGACTGGATCAAAATGATACTGGGGAAAGGAAAGTAATAATTTTTTGTCCTAAGGTAGAATGCCAGGATAAAAAAGGATGTGAACTGAAGGTTTAAGAAAGTTGTAGATTAGAAGGTTTATGGAAGATTAATCTTGTGAAAGAAATTTTGGGGGTGGCTAAAATTAGAAGGGGGATTACTTATAAGTTTTTCTAAAAATTGAGCATTAATATGGAAAGCCCAATGGAGAAGAAAGACCAGAGTCTGGCCCCTGTGTTGGAAGAACAGGGATTTCTCAGAGCTCTGATCTGCTTGTTAACAGAAAATCTTAAGAGGTTATAAAAGGTTCATGGAAATCTTATCTTGGCTGGTCAAATCTGACTGAGACTGGATGAATTTGTTCACAAAATGTTATTAAAATTACCTTTAGTATTGATAATGCACTAATGTACAAGTAAAATTTGGTTTCCTTTTTTGAAAAAAATTATCATATAATATTAATAAGAGATGATGAAAGACTTCACTTTTTGAGTCACCTGCAAAAAAAAAAAAAAAAAAAAAACAAAGAAAAGAAAAGAAAGAAGACATACTTTTGGTCTCATGATGTCCTTGTTGGGGCTTTTGGTTATTTGGAAAACTGAGTCTCCTCTCTAACAAAGAGAAAAGGTTTTCCTTTTTCAGATCTTTGCAATATCACTTGGCTAAGTAAATTCTGTTTCACAGTGACCTGTGACCCTATTTTGTAGGATCTTGATATCTGACAAACTTTCTGAAATCTAATGTCAAAGTCTAAATTCAGTATTTTATAACGTCAAATTAATTTCTTTGTGATTAGAGCCCCTGGAAGTTCAAGAGAGACATATCAGGCTTATTCGGTACGTTAAAATCATAGGGGAAGCATTGTAAATAAGAAATGGCATTTAACTTGTATAAATGTATCAATATGTGTCCCAAAATTGTACGTGATTTCTAAAATTCTGATGTATTTTAGTATGCGTTATCAGTAATGATTACGATAAACGGCTGCATGCCACAGAAATAGCTGCATGTCCTTGTCACCTGCATCTTTGGTCATGGCTTCTCTACGTCCTGTGCCACTTACAGGCAATTATTGCTTTACTTTGATTATCCTCAAAAAGCTATTTACCATTGGCTATAGTCAAAACTTTGCTTTTTCTTCAAGGACATTCATGGGAAAGGACCCTGAGAAGTATTCTTGAATATAGGTTTCTGATAACTTTGGAGATCAACTTACTGAACTAAGTAAAAATTCCCAGAACTCTGATAAAGGTAATGTGCTCATGAAGATTGCCGATCAACACCATCAGGCAGGACAAGAATTAAGTTCATAGGACTGAACTGATAGAGCACCAAAATGACTGTTACGACTTTTCTGTTGGGAATACTGTTGATTCTTTTCATATTTTGTTTTTCAGAGTCAAGAAAACCTTTTCCTTTTGAGTTATTTATAGCTTATAGCAATTCTAAGCTATATGTAAACATCTGCCTTTCTCTCTGATTTCTCCAAAATTTGGAGAGTATTTGTGAATATTCTTAGTTTATAGCAATCTAGATATCTGCATAAGTTCAACAAGAATCTGTTTTCTGTAACAGGACACCATTGGAGATACTGGTTATTTATAAAGGCTTTGACTAGAATAGCTTATTTTCAGATATGACCAGACTGCTTTGAGAATTAAGAATGACAATGGCTTCTTATGTAGTTGTCTTGTGCTGTTGGCTTGTCCTGTTCTGGACATAAACTAAAATAAATGCTTTTCCTGTAAGCACTGCAGACAGGCCACAGGTCCAATCTGTGCTGAACATTTATAATTAGCATTTCAAACTTAAATGGGTAATGCATGTACCCATCAAAGGGAATCATGCATAAAGGGCATGCTAGTTAAATCTCCCCTGGCTGGTTTAGGCTGATCATTTCAAACTTGTTAATATCTTTTTGAATCTCCATAGGGCCATCCACTGTATTGGTTTTTAATTCAGCTTGGTTTCATCTCCTTATTTGATTTTTAAAATTCATCCTCTTGCTCACAGCAAACTTAGGCTATTTTTACTGTAGTCTTTGTAGTTATGAAGTTGTACTGGAAAGCAAAAATCATCCTAACATAACATTATTCCCTAGTGAACCAATTATAACACCCTATGAAAGTATTTCCTACTCAACTATTCCCCCCCTTTAACCCTAACATCCATGTCCATTCTTTGATTCAACATCCTTGTCCCTCTTCTTTTGCTGAGTGCAAATACGTGGAAATTTGTTGCAAAGTGAATGGTAAATCTTGCCAAAAACAAAACCAAAACTATCATCAAAGAGACCAACATAGATGCCCCTTTATCAACTAGGATGGAGTCTCAGGTTAAAGAAACAAAGTTACCTATAGGTCAAGGGTTCAGGCCCCACAGGCACAGCAAATGTTTAAATTCCTAGGGTTCTGAATTCCCTAACAATAGGACCCTAACTTTGATTTATAACTCAGACCACTACAAACATTTTTTTTCTGACGAGCAATTGCAATCAGTTTCAGCCAGCGTCTAAAGCCTGCACAACAACTGTCTGTGTCCTGGAGTTCACCTTTCAATGTTAAGAGTCAAATTCCACCTTGTTTTAGTGCTAAAACCCCACCCCAAAGTCAACATGGGGGGTATGTTATATACATGTTTATTCACTGCACATGTGATTGTTCCCTTCATAAATATAGATACCTTTCCCCAAATTTGTCAAACATGTGTGACTGTATTATGGGATCCAGGCCCTGGGAGGCATGGAACCCAATGTCCTTCCTCTCTTTAGAGAGAACCTTTGGCAGATGCCAGAGACTGTCTCTTCCTGGTCTGTAAACCAAGGTTGCTAAAAAAGCTCTCCTTTCTAGTCTATAAGCATCTGGGGGTCTTTTGGATAACAAACACCCCACTAACCTACGGCAGTGAAGTCAGAGAACAACTCAAGTCACACGCACAGTCACTGACCCGTGGGGGACAGCAGATTTAGCAGAGTTCACAACTACAGAAGAGCCATTCAGTAAGGATGATGGCTTCCAACAGGTTTAAAGAGGATGGCGGGAGGGAGAAAGGATCTAGAGGAGCCTCCTTCGGAAAAACTGATAAAACTCTTAAATATTCATGTAAACATAATTCTGTTTAGGATCATGGAGTAAAAATCAAGCATGAAGTGAAGGACAGCGGTGCCATCAACGTTTAGGCATAAAAACTACCTCCCAGGCTGGGTCCAGTGGCTCACACCTGTAATCCTAGCACTCTGGGAGGCCACGGAGGGTGAATAATGCTCACTAGTTTGAGATCAGCCTGAGCAAAAGCAGGTCCCCAAATCTACTATAAACAGAGAAACTGAGGCAAGAGGATCGCTTGAGCATGAGTTGGAGGTTGCTGTGTGCTATGATGCCACGGCACTCTACCCAGGGCGACAACTTGAGACTCTACCTCAAAAAAAAAAAAAAAAAAAAAAATTACCTCCCAAGTCACTTCTCTCACTTAGAAATTAACTTCATTAAGGTATAGTTTACATGCAACCAAATACACCCATTTTAAATTGTAAGTACCTGTGAGTTTTGATAAATTTATACAGCCACGATACGACTGCCACAGTCAAGATACAGAACATTTTCATCATTCAAAAAGTTGGTTGACTCATTTTTACTCATTCTAAGAATTCTCACTGAATTTATCAACTACATTTCTAAAAAGCTTGTTTTCACAATTTTTTAGTTTCATTCTTTAATTCTACACTTCTCTCCTAGGAGTGAAATTAAGCATCCTTTTGTACATATATGAGTCATTCCGACGTCCTTTCCCATGAATTATCTGTTTATATGCTTTGCACATTTCTCTATTGAGTTGTTGATTGTTTCACACTGCTTGCAGCGAGAGTGTTTTATCTGCTACAGAGATCAACTCTTTGTCTATCATATGAATTGCAAATACTTTTTTCTAGTTTCTCATGTTGCTTTTCGCTTTGTAGATGGTGATATTTATTTATTTATTTCTGTTGTCAAACAGAGGTCTTTAAGCTTTTTAAAAATGTAGTTCAGTTGGGTGTGGTTCTTCACATCTGTAATCCCAGTGACTTGAGAGGCTGAGGTGGGAGAATCGCCTTAGGCCAGGATTTTGAGATCAACCTGGACAACATAGTAAGACCCCATCTCTAAAAAAAAAAAAAAAAAAAAAAGAAACATTAGCCACACCTGGTGGTGCATACCTGTAGTCCCGGCTACTCAGGAGGCCGAGCCAGGAGCATTGCTTGAGCCCTAGAGTTTGAGGTTGCTGTGAGCCGTGATTGTGCCACTGCACAACAGCCTGGGTTACAAAGTAAGCCCCTGACTCTTAAAAAAAATGTAGTTTAATTGTAACTTATCAGTTTTTTCTGGGATGACTTCTAGGTTTTGTACCACAGTGAAAAAAGTAGTGAAAGAATTACCTCATGTTGTTATCTATTACTCATCAGGTTTCATACCTAAATTTCATTTGGAATTTATCTGGGCTTATAGCAGGAAGTATGAATAAAAAATTTTACATTAAAAAAATTTTTTTTGTCCATTTTCTAAAGCAAAACTTTTAATATTTTAATTGTGATCGCATTCAACTTATAAATGAACATAGGGAGGACTCACAGTTGTATGTCATTGAGTCTCAGGAAAGTTTTAAAGTTTTCTTCATCAGGGTCCTATGTATTTTTGTTACATTTATAATAGGGACTTATCATTTTATTTGTTGTTGTTGAGCTTATAAATGGGTTATTTTCTTCTTTACCTTTTCTACCTATTTGTTATTCCCTAACCTCAAATGGTTTCTTAATTTAAAATCTCTCCAAGCCCATGAGCCCTTTCCTGTCATAAACTTCAGGATGCCACGGTCGGAGGCTCGGTCACTTTCTCTTTTGTCCCTGTTACCTTCACTCACTGAGCAGTTTTTCCTTGTTGGTCAAATAGCACCACCCTCTGTTATTTCCTTTACCCCTTGAACAATGAAACCATCCTAAGGAAGGGCAGAGATTGATTAGAGGACCATAATTTAACAAAATATCCAGCAATGGTGAAGATACTGAATTATTGTACTGTTAGTATGTTCCCTTCGGAGTCTGCTGGCGCTGTCACGTGTACTAAGCAGGACTCACTTAGAGCCTTCTTTGCTGGGGGACCTCTGTAATTTGCTAAGCTTGACACTTCCACAGCTGATGTTGAAATCTGATCCCTAATGTTGGAGGTGGGGTCCAGTGGGAGATGTTGGGTATGGGGGCAGATTCTGTATGAATGGCTTGTTGCCTCCTGGAGGGAATGATTGAGATCTTGCTGGATTCTAGAGATGACTATTAAAAGGAGCCTGGGGACCTCCCTCCTCTCTCTTTTTGCTTCCTCTTTTGTCATGTGATCTCCGCCTCCCCTTCTACCCTGAGTGGAAACAGCCTGGAGCCTCACCAGACGCACACACAACTACACAACATGAAGAACTGGGAGCCAAATAAACCTCTTTTCTTTATAAATCACCCATCCTGAGAGTACTCCTTCATAGCAATACAAACAGACTACAGCAGGACCCACTGTTCCCTTCACCTGTTCCCCTCTGTCTTTGCTGTGTCCCAACCAAATGCTCTAGTGTTTTCCACCATCAGGTTCACCACAGCTCTTTTCAACTTAAGGGTCGTTGATGGAAAAGAAGCCATACTCTGTAAAATAATTTAAGGAGATATATTTAGAGCCAAATTTGATGATCATGACCTGGAGCTACACCAAGAAGCCTTGAGCAAGTGGACTTGCAGGGGTGGGGTTACAGTTTGATTTTATACATTTTATGGAGACAGGAATTATAGGTAAGGTCATAAATCAATACATGAAAAACATACATTGGGCCAAAAATGTGGAACATCTTATGGGGCAGCTGGCAAGTGGTAGGTGGGTTTAAAGATTGTTTAGCTGACAATTGCCTGAAAGAATTAGGCTCTGTCTGAAAGATCAGGAGTCAGTGAAAAGGAACCTTAAGATAAAGGATCTGTTAACCAGAGACCAAATACTAGACAGACTCAAGTGGTTTGTTGTGTATGTCCAGGACCTGCTGGTAGGTCTTGCAGAGCCTTAGGCCTGTTAGTGAGTCACAGAGGACGTCTCTAAGAAGGGGAGGGGGCCATGGAGAGGCTCCTTTCTCATGGCCAGCAACTCAGTTTTAGGGATCCCCTTGGCCAAGAGGTTTCCAGTTAGTCAGTTGCTGAGGGGGAGGCTTACGATTTTATTTTACTTTACAGGGCTCCATATTTTTTTCCTTTTGCTGGGAATTGTTATTGAAATACCATCTTTAAGAATGTGCTTCTTAGAATGCTAGTGCAGGTGTTACACTCAGGGGGAAAGGTTGATGCTTCCCTCTTCCCGTATCTAGGTCAAGCGTCTTCCTAGCGTGGTGAGGCCTGTTGGGAGGCACTGCAGGCTGTATGCCCCACTTGGAGGGGTCCAGTGCACATTCATGCTTTAAAGACTCAGGACTTCCACAGTCAAAAGCTACACATTCCACCAATTAACTTAGAGGCCTGATTAACAGGCCTCGACTATTGTGTGGGACACACTTCCAGGAACCCAGCCTTACAGCCTCAGGATGATAAGCAGGTCTGCCGAGTCATTCCGCTGGGGACACCTGTGAGATCAATCATCCACCTGGAATAAAGTGACAAGTTCACCGATGAACTAAGAAGTGGGAGAATATGGCAATTCAATTGGCTTATTTACCCTCAGGATGAGTACTTCATTTGTGGGATTGTTTTATTTACAGTAAGAGGAAATTGCAGGACCCTGGCTGAGGGCAGGACAGTCCATCTCACCTGCCCACACAACTCCTGCCCCAACCATCAGCAGACCAGTGGCCCCTTCCAGTGAGTGCAGCTCCCCAGTGGACTCAGCACCTGCACAGGGCAAACAAGAAGCCTCCCCCAAGACGCCCACCAAATACGCCATGAGGCCTGACAGCCACAGCAGACCTGTAGGACGAGGGGAAGGCTCTCTCCTGTCCTAGGGTTCCCAGTGACATGAGGCACAGCCACAGGCTGGCCCCCTGCCAGAGAAGGAAGACACATGAGCCTTTCTTCTTTGTCAGTAGGGAGGATGGAAGCTTTTGTGAGGAAGGGAAACAAGGAAAGAAGCTGCAAACACGTAAGGGAGAGAAGCAGGCGATCAAGTGGAAGAACCTGAGTCTACATGCCCCGAGCTGGGGACAGGAGGAAACTGTCCATGCCAGGTGAGGCCAGGCCCTTTTAGGTAGGATCCCATGCCCATCCCCCACCCAGCTCCATCCCGCCACTCCCAGGAGGATACTCTGCTGACTGTTGACTGTGTTAGTCGGAAATTCCCTGCAGCTATTTGGGAATTCCTGATATAGACACCTGCTGCTGCTTGCTTCCTGGGCATGTTCCCTAAGACTCACCCAGAAACTTGCAACTGATTTGCTGCACAAACAAGAGATTCCAGCAGAAAAAAACACATACCCCTCACAGGTATCTGAAAGTCCACCCCAGGATGCACAGCTGAGGTTGTCATTTGGCCCATGAAGGGCAGGGGGAGTGGGATGACAGCTTGCTCACCTAAGTGGCATCAAGGACCAGGGCTTGGTTTCCGGCTTGTGACCTGGTGTTTCTGGCAGGAACAGGCTTGTCTATTGGACCTTATATGACTGGGGGAATTATCAATGCCTTTCCAATACAGCCAGAAGAGCTCTGCTTGGGCCTCAATTCTGTATGGCATTTCCTGGTGTGATTTTTCTTTTTAATTGGAAGAAAGCGTTCCTCTGCTAAACACCCCCCAAATCAAAAATGAATTAGCCAACTAAACACCCAAACAACTGGCCAACCAGTCAACTGACCATTCTACCCATCAAGTGATAAAGTTTAAAACCACTGCTGTAATATACACATACACACACATGCCTATCCCTCCTGCATACATGCACATATGTACACATGCAACCATGCACGCACCTATGGCTACACACATGCATGCACATTCTTTTGCTTTCTGTTTCAGGTGCCTAGCCCCCAGCATACCCATGCAACTTTGTTTTGAAAGTGCTTCAGAAGCCCCTTCTGTTTTTACATATTGTTTTCCAGGTTTCTGGCCCCATGAACTGGTGACTGGTCTTGGACTCAGCTGTGGTTTTCACTCCTTTGAGACCACCACACCGTGCAGTATCTGTGCCCCAGCTTTTAAGACCGCACCGTGGTCTGTCCTTACTTCTCACCTATACTACCTGACTTGAGAACCCACAGCAGCCAGCACAGCCTCCCAATCCCCTGAGCACTCAATTCACGGAGCCACAGTAACGCTCTGCCCTGCTGTTCTCACCACTTCTGGGTACGATTTGCTATTCACGCCTTAACTGATCATGAGGCTGTTTTCGCCTTCCGTGTGGTTTTTATTAATGAATGCTAGGTCCTCTGGCAGTTCAGTGCATAAAAGGACGTGACTTGAATTATACATGACTGTGTTGGCACTGGCCTGTAACAATGCATGTATTAGACACTATTTGCATGAAAATAATTCACCTATTTAGAAGGGGGGAAATTCAGTAAGAAAAAGGTATCGGGAAGACATCAAGACAGCAAACACATCATGTGTTTGTTCTTATCATTTGGCAGTTCCAGAATAGTTTTCTCCTCTCTGCATAATTTATTACCACTTTTATAGTCTTCTTTACCCAAGCTGATATTGTTTTCTGCATTACTTATAAAGGCCCTGCTTTTTATAAAAAGGAGACCACAGAGGCCACAGCCAAAGCCCAGGGGACCCTGGAGATGCCCAACAGTGTCCAAATGGGCTTGAAGTTAGGCCGCTGCACTCACCAGCCAAAGGGGAAAAGTAGGTCAGGTTAGAGAAAGCTTCTTGAGGAGTTTCTGCTGCCTTGGGGTGAGTCTCCCCCATCAGTCTCTTCTGCCTCCTGAACACACCTCTGCAGCATCTCTTCCTAGCAGAGCTGTTTTTGCTTAAGATGTGGTGGATCGTTTTTCCCCAAGGTGGTGACAACAATACTTCCCATTCCACGTGCTCTTCCATGAGGTGATCCTGCTACCTTCCAATCAAGAGGTGGAGCTTATGGTCCTCTCTTCCTTGCAAGAGGGTGAGCTCATGACTATCTTAAGGGCGAGCTCATGACTATTTTGACATAGAGTATGGTGGAAGTGACAATAGGTGACTTCTGACAATAGGTCCTAAGAGGAATGGAGTCTCTGGGGTGTCTACTCACCTTTGGGGCTGCTGAGCCATCAACCACACGGCAATCTGACTACCCTGGGCCACCATGCTGTGAGGAAGCCCAGGCCGCCTGAAGAGGCCATATATTGGTACTCAGGCTGATAGCCCCAGCTTAGGGATCAGGCCCCAGACATTGAAGGAAGATGCTCCAGATGGTTCTAGCCACCAGCTGTCAAGCTGTGCCACCCAACAGAGGCCCTGAACATCACAAAGCAGAGCAAAGCCATTGCTTCTTGCCAACATAAAGGTTGGTTATGCCACTAAGTTTCAAGATAGCTTGTTAAACAGCAATAGTAGCTGGGGGAGATGTAAAATCTTGAATCCCATGGAAGGTTAAAATTCTATCAAGACATTTCAGACCCTAAATGCACAAATCCTCTCAATTCTTCTCTGCCAGGACTCAGTGAGTTCTAAGACCATGTGAAATTCTAGCCAATAGAAATGTGGAGTGAACATTTCATGAAGATGGGGCTTTGTTCTCCATTTCATCAGCATAAGGGGCCATCCCCTGTGCGGGAGTCCATGAATTTCAGACTTGACTGATTTCCAAAAAACATCTGATAATTAAGCACTTCTTTTTTTCCCTAAAACTTTGTTATTCAAGGATTCTTTCAGAATTGGATCAGTTTATCATTCCGGATGGTTGTAAGGATAGAGGGCCCTTTCCCACACTGTCCCCTTAGGGAGAGAGCAGATCTCAATAGTCCACTCCTATCCCGAGCACGAGGATGGCGTTACCACCATTGCCCACAAGGTAATTTCTTCCTTCCTTGCCTCGCCCTGCCTCCCTTCCACCAGCACCCACCAGGCACTGTGCTAGGTTCTGGGAATACGCAGGCAAACAAGATAGACATGATCCCTGCCCTTGGTGTGGTCAGATATTCCTACTTTCTGCCCAGATACTCTTTTTAAATTCTTATTACATTCATAACAAAAATATAGCCACATGGGAGCTTTTGGACAATGAGGTGATCTATGTGGAGGGTGTTAGATGTGGAGGGTGGACACCATCACTGGACTGCAGTGGGGGAGACTGTCTTAACAAGAGTACTGTTGGCTGCTGAGCCAGACTCCCTAACTCAGAAGCTTGGTGCACAGAAGTTTAGTCCTGATTCATGTGTACGGTTGACAGGTGACGTTTTACCCCTCGGTGATTCCTTTTCCGCCTTGTGGCTCTGCCGTCCCTTAAAGCCTGGGGGTCCTGTGCATGCAGCTTAGGAGCAGGGCAGTGGAGGGTGGACAGTACCCGCTTGCTTCTCATCTGCCTTGGCTCGCACATATCTCTTTGGAGGGAAGTTACTTGTCTCGGCCTGGATAGCCCTTCCTTGCAGCAACCCTGCCAGTGCCTAGTCAGACAAGATGCAGGTGGCTTGCTTGGGACCCCTGAGAGCTGGGGGCTGCGCCAGGAAATCCAGATGGCCTCACCCCTCCCATCTTGGGAAGATCTATCAAGCTTCATACATCCCCCAAGAGTGTTCTGCAGGATGCACACATGTCCCTTAGTTGATGCTGTCAGGTGGCTCTGCTTGGTAAACATCTTTACCAAGAAACAAGGGCACTCCCTGAGGTGAGCTTAAATACCAACTTTCACCTACCTTTAACAAAACGCTTAAAAAACCCCCAATAAGCTGTTTAAAGACCCATCACTTCCCCCCACTAATTTATAATAAAATATTACCAAATCTGTCCTCATTTTGTTGGTAGAGAACTTAAAATCTTTCTATGAAAAAAATTCTCTTCTGTTCCCCCACTCACAGAGAAACTTGTGGCAAAACAACGCCATGAAATGGTTCTAATGATGTGTTCCTGCAGCAAGGGAGCTGTAGTTTCCAGGGCTTTCAGTTCATTTTATGTTATAAATTAATAATGTAGGTATGATTGAGAGAAACTCATTAAACGTGTCATAAAATAAGGTACTTAGGTAAGAAAAGTATGAGATGAGCCTGATGTTACATTAAGTACACAAATCATCTGTGTTTTCTCTCCATTTAAAGTAGAAAAGGGCTGAGGAGGTAAATGTAGTTAGCATAATCCTATTTTCAAGATCCAGGGTACATGAGAACAAAATTTGCATACAAATCAGAAAAGACAGGTTATCCAGTGCCAATGGGATTTTTTTTTAACTTTTGTGACAAACTCAACTAGATCGTAAGAGTTATGGCCTTAAAACCAATATACATTTTTTAGGAATGATGAGCTTTCTAAGACCAAGTTTCTAAGGCCAGAAGACATGAGGTGCACTTGCAACTGGAGCCCCTCTTAAAACAAGATGGGTGACCCAGGCTGGAAAACGCATAGGAAGTTTCCCAGGGATCCTAACTGCAGGGAGCCCCCCTCTTTCAGGACCAGACCTGCAGCAGGTGGGCAGGGGGTGGGGCAGGCCTGCCTTGAGGGGCCTGGGTGTGTGGACACATCTATTCTGGCTCTTGCTTGTAGTAGAGGCAACTGTGTTCTGGACAAGCGGAGGCTGACGCCACGCGCTCAGCACAGACTGGCTGTAGGCACCAGTGAGTGCTTTCCCCGCTGGCTCCTCATTCATTAGCTGAGGAAAGTCTATGGGGGAATTTGATCTCAAGAAATGATGTCAGAGAGAAGGCAAACACCAAAAAGTACCTTTGCCCCGCAGCTCAATTAGAAATGAAACAACCCAAAGAAATGTGGCATTGTGGCAGAAAGGCCATCCAGGGAGAGACTGGGCACTGTATTAATCACCACCCGAGTATTCGCCAAGCAAACAGCAGGGAGAGCACCCACCAAGGGCCAAGTTCTAGGGGAGGTGATTTGCACCCCAAACCTTGAGGCCCATCCATGTAAATAGGCATTATTGGCCTCATTTTAAATATGAGGAACCTGAAAGCAAAGGAGCCCTCACAAACAACTTACCAAAGTCATGAGTATATAAGGAGTACACCTGAGAATGACTCACAGCCTGGGGTCCCTTCCCTGCACACATGGCCTCGTGCCTTTCTGCATCTCTGGGACCTGGTGCAGGCACCGGTAGGTGCTCCGGTGCCATGTGGGGCAGGAAGGGGAGGCAAGTGCATTGGGAAGCTGATATAACATCTGTTCTTATGAAGGGCAGGGAGGTCATTCTGATTTAGCCTAGAGTGGTACACAGTCAAGGCCAAGGCGGTACCAGTGGAAGAAAAACAATGTGATCAGGAATGTACCTGCTTTAGCATTCTTCACACTGCTGCCTTGCTTTTTCCTTTTTGTTTTTCAGCATTTGAAAAATAAAAAGAGCATCACGAGTTGACAGGACATGCTTTTGTAGACACATGGGTCACCTCACGTTTCTGTCTGGCTCTCAGATAAAGCTCTGTAGTGACATTACAACCGTGTGTTCCTGCCCCTCCTGTCAAGGCTCCTCTTTGCCGAAAAATGTCCCCCCACCCACAACAGCCTAAAATAATGACAGGGCACAGTTCTGTCCTCCCAGCTGTGGGCTCCACACCAGCTACATGGCTTATCTGAGTGGAATCTTAGACTCAGTTCCCTTGGTTTTTCTACCATCATCATCATCATCATCATCTTATGACTAAAAAGAGGAGCATCCATGGTTTATGTGAGTTTTAGGGTCCAGATTAGGAGTCAACCAAAATGGGCAGGAAACCCCCAAACCAAGTACAGTTTGGATTTATCCACACCATCACACTTAATTCTGTTCACTTCAAACAGGAGTTGGGGGTGCCCGGAGGAGGGGCCCCCAATCCCACAGCAACTCTCGGAGGTTGATATTAGTGTCACCATTGTTTCAGATAGGAAGTGAGGCCTAGAGCTTTTAGTTGACTTATCTATGGCTTTTTCCCAAATAAAGGCAGAGTTGGGTTTCCAACCCAAGATACCTAATGGGAGCCTGCGTTCTCATTGTTTCTTTTGGCATCCCAAGTGTGGGCCCAATAGCACCACCCATTGCTTTATCCTGCCCAGGCATTGTCTCCAGGTTGTTCGTTATGAGGAGAGACAGCATAGCCCCATTTCCCTGCTGGTAGCATTTCTGGAGAGGTCTGGGGCTGTAGCGAACAGGGCTCTTCTCTAGCATCTGCAGACACTTTGATAATATGAATGAGCCCGATCAGAGACTTCTCCACGTGTGTTTCTGATCTTTCCAGGTCTCAGTGTAGATGATACTTTGCCAAATGTAGAATATTCCAAAGTTTCAGTGTGCCTATGAGCTGATTCACTGATTCTTACTCTATGACAAAAAATCGCATGGAAAGTAAGGAATGGTTCACCATCAGCCAGGTGCTCTTGGGTGGCACCTGTGCCTCCTGCACCTTTTCCATGTCACATATGTGAGCGCTCCTTATCTTCCAACTCACACAAATGTCAACTGCTTTTCAGGACGCACCAGCTTGGGAACCAACCTTCATTGTTTTCCAACTTTTGTGCTACTATTAGGCTGATCTTGCAAATGTTCACTGAGCCCTGCTGCTCTGTACTAAAAATGTTACCAAGTCCCTGGTTGATAATTCCAGCCTTGGGTATCGTGACCCTGCCAAAACCATAATTACACTGATATGGCAGCTTATTCAAATGACTGCCATTCTTCAAACCCACACCTTAATCATAAACAGAAGCAGTGGAACTGACCTTTTGAAAAATTTCAATGAACTTGAGATAACATTGCTGCAGCTGAGTTAGACTCTGAAATTATAAGCTTAAAAGAGATAACCTCCTCAAATGGCTGAACATCAAAGCCAAATCACTGACATCTGTGCAAAGATTAATAGTGATCACAGGGGGCGAGGCACAGCTGACACATCGGAGGAGCCAGCAAGGAGGTCATGCAGTCCTGCTGGGTTTCCTCAGCAAAAGCCTGGAGGCCACTTGCAGAACATTCTGGACCTGTGTCTGGGGGTGCTTGGCTGGGACAGAGTTTTGTGGGGATAAAGCCAGCAGATATTTACTGAGATGTGTGTGTGTGTGTGTTGGGGAGGTGGCAGAGGGGAAGCAACGACCTGGCTATGAACACCACAGTGACAGGGCAGAGGGGAAGAGACCCCGTGGATGTCACAGTCTGGGGCACCTGGACAATGCACCGTGTTGTTTCCCTACTAATGCATTCTTGACTATTTCAAGCACTATCTTAAAACAGAGAAAATCCAAGCCTGTTTGGCCTTCCCCACTTTTTTCTCCCCTTATTGACACTGGAGCCATTATGACTTCCTATTTCCACCGAGAGAGTTGATTTCATGCTCTCCTGTGGCTATGCGGACCTCGGCTACTCTGCTGGCTCCATGTGTGTGAGTGTGTGGGGTAGGATGGGGGTGGGGTGGGATTTTGCCTCAGCAGAAAGCCTGACCAACATCTCCTGACATGAGGATGTGTGTGCATAATTGCCAGTGTTTATAATGAAGCCGAAGCCACAGGCCAAATGACAAACTGCAATCCCCAAATATTTTTGTTCATTTATTCTAAACCAGTCACAAAAACAAGCCAACAAACAAACACCCAAACCATCAGCTGCAAGGGCTCCAGACGGAGCTCATCGCATTCTGGGTTGGTGATGCTTGGAAATCAGAGAGGCCTGGGACTGCGGTGGGCTAGGAAAGAGGGCAGAGGTGAAGGGACAGATGAGTGTGATATAATTTGCCCCTTCCTCTCCCCCTCTGAGCTGGTGACCAGAAAAGGGCTGTTGGGCCCTGCGGGAAGCCAGCAGTTCAGGCCTCCTTGTCGCAGGACCTGGGGCCCAAGGACAGCTTCACCTGCTAGATTATGAGTATCTTGAGAGTAGGCATATGTTGGGAACTTTCTTCCTAGAGCTCAACAGTGTAAGGTCAGAACAGGTGGTCCATGAACATTTACTGTGGGAAGGAATGCAGGCAGGAATAAGGAGTGAACGGGCCAGTGAACAGCAGGGGCTTGGATCTATATGGGGTGGGGAGATGTCAGGGTAGCCAAGAGCATCTTCAGACAGACAGACAGTTTTCCAGCCTGAGTTTGGACTTCCCCACCAGGCGCTCCTTGTTCCACCTTACTCTACATCCCTCAGCACCATCTGACAGGCTATCTTCCTTGCTTAATGTTGCCTTCCCCACTAGAAAGTAGGCTCCAGGACAGCAGGGATGTCCACTTGTTCTGGTCCCTCTCTGCTGTAGTGCCCAGTGCCTATGACAGTGCCTGACACAGAGAAGGTATCGACAGAGTTCATGGAATGAAGGACTATCTCCACCTCTTAGGATGAAGGGCCCTGCTGCCTTAATAGGCCTAACCCTATAAAGAATTGTTGATGGGAATAATAGGCCAGAAGATGTCTGGGAGGCTCAAGGTTAAAAAAAAAAAAAAAGGCAAGCAAAGAGGCCACCAGCTGGTGTCAGGTGGCAGGCCTGACAGCAGGAAGGCTGGGAGATGCTGGGACATCACGAATTAGCGCTGCCAGGGTAAAAATGCCTTAGCATTCACCACCGTGCCTGAAAAACTTGTACAAATATTTCCCGCAGAAAAAGATTCCCCCCTATTTTCAAAATACTTGAATATGAAGAAAATGACAATTGAAATGCTTTTCATTAAAAGAAGAGTGTGCTGTGGGACTGAAGCAGCTGACAACTCAAAGCAAGAGGCTAGGTTTTATCATCCTGGAAGTGTGATTTACACTCAAAGTTCTTGTCACTCCCGAGGAACCAGGCAACCCCCACCAACAAATACACACCTGATAATTATCCTGCCTCATATGTGAAATGGGACATATGCTGTGGCCAGTTATATAACTGGTGTCATGAATCCTACTTTTGAAAGCACACCCAATTCTCTCAATGCTTTACTCAAAATCTCTCGGAGGTTCCAAATGCCTGGAGAATAAAGCCCCAGTCTCTCCTCAATCCTGCATAGAAAGCCCTTCCCATCTGGACCTCCATCTGAATTTCCAGTCCCAAGTGATAGCCAAGCCAGTCTGCACTCAGTTCTCGCCTCACCTCCTCCTTATATTTTATTCTTTTCTGAAATTCTGTTTTTATTCCCTTTCCCACGTGGCTGGGAGCTCCATAGGGTCAGGAACCACATCCGTGCCTTCCACCCCTGCCCACGTGCCCTGCCCACACAGACAGGGAGGAAGTGCTTGTTGACCTGGACTGACCTCCAGTCTCATCTGCCATTTCATTCTCTACAGAGCCATAGTGGCTGCCTTTTAAAAGATCTGATCTGATTATGGCTTGGAGGGCTCCCACTAATATCCACGCCAGAACTCAAACTCTTCAGTGTGATGAGGGAGGCTTGCCAGGGTATGCCCTGTCTAACCATCAGGTCTTCCCTTTCCCCTCACCCCACTTACCTCCTGCACCCTGAGCAGAGCTCCCCCAGGCTCCACGCTCTGTGCTCAGCCTCTGTGCTTTTCCTAGGCTATTGTCTGCCCAGAATGTTCTTCACTCCTTCTTTTAGAACCTAAAGAGCTATCTGCTTGTCCTTAAACTATTGCTGGTTGACTTCTCAGAAATCTTTCCACCCTGCTCCAGGATACATGCAACTCTCCACCCCCACCAGCCCCAGTTCACCTGTACCCTTCCCCACCTTGTTTGGGTATCTAACACCCTCACCAGGTTTTGGGCTCCTTGATGACAGGGACCATTTATTATAGTATTCTTAGTGCCTTTCCTAGAGAAGACACCCAATAACTATTTTCAGAATGAACAAAGACCCAGGTTGCAACTGCTCTACTCTGCTCCTTAGGCTTTGAATGGTGGATGAACTTCACAGCTGCAAGACCTGACATGGTTCCTGAGTAAGTCTGGCCAGCGAGGTACACACACATTGGGCCTTTGCAGGATTTAAGATGAAAGACATCCTAACTGCCCTTTCCCCTTACTTGGCTCTGAACATTGCTCAAGAGTATCCCAAGCAGAATCAATCGGCTAGCTTACAGAAGCCTGGAACTTCAAAAAGCAGAAGAACATCTGTCGCCACTGTATCATTCTCTTTTTCTGGCAGCCACAGGATAGCAGAAGGTCTCAGCATTTGCTGCGGAAAACAGGTCACTACTGCTGCAAATTCCTGGAAGACCTTCTGACAAGACTGAAAATGCCCTAGATCTGCTCCAGCCTGATTTCTGCTGCTCCCTTAGGTCTAAGCAGCCATCTTCTTGTCGCAGGGTCAGATGGGCCAGGAGGCTGTGTCAGCGCACCTGCCTTCCCCTGTCTCTCCTGACGACAGACCTGATATGTCCTCCTCCCCGTGCCTGCCCCAGGTGACAGCAGCCCAGGAGACTGTGGTTCCTGCAGTGCCTATCAGCACCTTGTGGCTGAAGCCTGTCCAAGTGAGCTCCGGGCACTGTCGCCTCCTTGGGACATCCTTTCGGTCAGCAGTAAGTGTGACAGGGGACAGGTAAGGGCAGGCATGCCAATCATACGGGGGGAAGGGAGGAGCCCGCTCTACCACAGGACAGTCCAGTGCTCACTGGGGACACCACAGACAGAGGCTGAAAACCCAGGTGATCCAGGCTGAGAGGTTTTTCTATCGCCATCTAATCCTGACAAGAGCATCTGATCATGAGGGGCCCTGATCAGTGCTCTAGGATGCCCTGTGCAGCACCAGGTGAACACTTGTGTGGCACCCTAAGGGTTGACTCTCCCATCTTTTAAATAGGCCACAAAGAACAGGCTAGACCCTTCAATGTAACCCACAGAGGATATCTCAGCACAGTGCTGGTTCCTTGCACGCATGTGGCATGCATGTCACAGTTTGTAGGGCACTTTCATATGTGGCATCTCACTGAATCGCACAGCAATCTTTGATGCATGGTGGCACACACATTATCACCTTCCATTTACAAACAGGGGTCAGAGGTCCCGAGAGCTTAACTGATTTGCTTTGATCAGGACTTGAACATTCTCCAGGCCCCAATCCAGTCACTCCCAGTTTTGTGTGGTGAGGTTGAGTCCCAATTCCTACATTTGGTCAGATTGGCAGCAGTTTTAAAAACCTGTGGCTGAGACTCAACAACTCCAGGGCCTCTGCAATTAAAGTGCAGCCTATGGCCAGCAGTACCAGCATCTCCTGGAAGCTCATTAGACCCAGCCAGACCTGCTGCATGAGTCGGCCTTCACCAAGACCCAGGGGGACTTCTGCAGTGAGAGAAGCTCTGTGCCAGGCAATAGATGGCTTCCTCTCTCTTCCTTAGCTTTCCTCTCTAGCTTCACCTTGGAGAGGTATCTTAGGTGGGTGGGCTTGGAGAAAAGAAACTTCTATCTGACAATTGTAAGAAAAGCTGCTCTGTCTGTCCAGCTTCCCTCTCTGTGGACTAGATCTCCACCTGTCTCCTGTTCTCTCTTCAGCTCCCTGCTAAACACTTTTAGCCAAGAGACACAGCTCCTCAGCTGACTCTAAATCTTCTCTCTGGCATTAATTTTGATAAAGGCATGAAGGTGGGAAATGTGATATCAGTTTTCTTTGATTTCTGAGAATCCTGAAATCTGTTTAAAGTACTCCCAATCTGAGCTGTGAAAGAGTCGTGATTTCCTAAGGAAGGTCTGTGATGTTAAAATTTTTTCTCTCCCTTTTTTTGAGAAAGAGTCTCTCTCCACCTCCCCAGTGGGACGCATGGCTTGACTGACACACTTGATAACTGCTTGGTAAACCAGCAACTCTGCTTAGCCACAGGGCTAATGTGGCTTACAAGCACAAAGTTGTTGTTGTTGTTGTTTTAAAGAGGTGGAGCAAAGCACCCTGATAGAAATTAGACAAACCAGCTTTGTTAATCAAATTGGGATTCCCTTCCCACCCCCTGACATTGCTTCCCAATTACCAGAGCAGTCACTGGAATTCTTTCACGATTCTTTCTGGGTACTTTTTATAGGGAGAGTATAGACTGAGTTTAGGGGTTGATGTCTTTCTATGCATAACTAATTTCTTTTAGTGACCTTTCATTTTTTTTCTACCTTGACCTTTTAACCACCACTGGGCTCGGTTTCTTCTTTGTGGTTTTCAGCACATTAGTTCAAGTGGCGTCTGGCCAGCCCTGTCTTCCTCAGGTAGGCTGTGGCCATGATGCGTGTTTGGGACAGCAGCCAGCGCTACTGTTTGGGGGGCATTTTTCAGCCTACATGTTTGGAGGTAGCAAGAAAGAAGCTTCATCTTCTCTCCCAATCATTCTTTATCAAGAAAGGGTCCAGTAAGCATAATCAGTAAGTGTAATCTTCTAATCTAATCTTCCAATCTTCTAGTTTAAAGAAAGACAAACTCCTAATTACAAATAAAATACACTCAGGACTATTAGACTGTTAAATACTTCATTTACTGAACATTTGCTATTCTCTTTGATAGAAGCAGGTTATTGTTTTACTCTTGCCTTTGGGACAATCTTGGGCCCTATTGAGGTTTCTAAGCCTATTTGCTTCAATCTGATTCTGACTGCTATTCAGAAGAGCCTTATTAACTGCCTCCTTAGCAATTTCTGGCTGGTCCATGAGCAATTGGTTTAAGTCAACACTGATGATCAGAATCCTTTGCTCCGCATCCTTTTCACTAAGAGGATATGTGACACTGTCTGTGTGACTCAATTCAAGTTCCATCAGAGCCCTTTCTCTAGAATTCCAGCTATCACTTTATAGGGACATACGGTGGATTCACAGGGAGAAATTCTGGTCCAAGTCCACACCTCCATCCCCAAACCTCTTTGGTGCATAGACCCAATGTTTTTAGTTATTTTGTGAACAGGGATGAAATCTAAAGCAGATGGTGGATGCACCATGGCAATTTCATCCCAGCATGTGTTTGGGAGGGTGGGATGAAGTGGGGAAGAAGGTGGTGAGTGGGGTGAAGACTCCTCAACTTTCAATTTTTGTTCACCTCTGGTACTGAAAAAGGGCAAGAGTCCACTTTTGCAAAAGATAAGTGTTAGCTTAACCAACATCTTTCCCAAGTTTTTTTGAGTAGGCTCAATTAGGACGAGCCCTTGATGCAGCCCACGGGGGATCTTCACCCTGGACAAATACGAGATGCTCTTACTGGCAAATGCTCTTACTGGCCAAAAACATGACAGCTCGGGAGGGCAGAGGTGGGAGTGGAGGGGAGGGTTACTGGCTTCTTTTTGCAAGTCATTCCAGTGGACTTTATGTGAGAGTCAACAAAGTCCAGACATTGCTTTGGTTTGCAATTACAAGCCCGAAGGAGGAAATGTCTTGGATTAGAAAGTGAAGGAGTAAGGAAGTCTTTGCAGTGAACATTTCCACGAAAGGGACATAAGCTAAAGGGAACCACCAAGTCACCTGGCTCCATGGACTTGCTGTGGGGCACTCCCGCCTGAGCCTCAGAGCTCTGCTCCCACCGACCGCTGGCCATCTCTGAAGATGCTGCGGGCTCCTGTTTCTTAAAAAGGAGCTTCCAGGGCCAAGGAGCAGGAGGCGGTCGGGGTAGAGGCAGAATTCCAGCCCTGAGCCCACCGGGAGCGCAGGTGCACGCCCTGCGGCACGTCACCGCTCGCCCCTCCCCCGGCCTCTCCCCGCGCGGCCACCAGGGGGCACCCAGCCGCGTCGGCGCGCGGTCGCGAGGCCTCCTCCTCCGGGAGGCGCCTACCTGTATCTCTGCTTCACCGACTGCTTCTCCGCCGACTTGCAGACGTGCCCCGCGTAGTACAACGGGAAGAACAGAAAGTTCCAGTTGGTGGCGAACCACGTCAGGGTGAAGGGCGCGTCGAACTTCCTGAAGGTCAGCTTGGCCAGCTGCGTGGAGCCCGCCCAGGAGGAGCACACGCACAGCACGACCGCCACGCCCCAGAAGATCTTCTTGAGCTGCGCCCGGGAGCATGTCCAGCAGCGGCGGCTCGCTCTCCCGCCGGCCTCCGCCCCGGCCGGCGCCTGGGCCTCCGCCGGGCCCGGGGAGTCCCGGGGGCGCTCCTCCCCTGGGGAAGAGAAGGCCGTGGTTAGGTGGCGCGCAGACCTCGGCTCGCCGCTGGGGGCGCCGCGGGCACCCACCCCGCAGCCGCCGGCCCCGCCAGCCCCTCGGGGGCGGGGAGGTTGGGGACGCGCGGCAACTTCCTGGGGACAGCCGTGTGATGCAGAACTGCGACAGAAGACGTTTGCACCGGTCCGCCCGTCCTGCACCGACCTGGCCTTCCACGTGTGGGCCGCGACCAGCCCTGCAGCATCAGACCCTCTCCCAACTCGCCTCCTCCCCCGGGAGCTTGCTGAAAATTCATAACGTTTGGTCACACCCCAGACCCCTGAATTAGCATCTTGGGAAACTTGTCCGTATCACAGAGAGCGGCTGAGATATTTTCACTCTAGTTTACGTCTGTCTGGATGGACTGCCCCGTTACCGGGTGCTTGGCAGTGCTGGGAGCTGGAGATTCCTATAGGAGGCGACCTTGACCTCTAAAGGGTCCCAGGACCTTGTCTGAAGCTTTCCTCTGCCCGTTGCTAAAAGGCGCAGATGCCAAGATTCTCCTTTATTTTTTGCACATACAGCAAAAAATAGATTCCCCTGACCCTCTTATTTTTCTATCTGTTTTAACTGGCTTCCTGCTGATGGCCTCCAGGCCCACTTTGAAGCTTTACTTAAAAACCACAACCTCTGGCAGCTGGTGTGTGAAAGGCCACAGACACTCCATTCTCCAAGAGCTGTGTGATTTCTGGAAACCAGGCTGCAGCCCAAAGCCTGGGGGGCTCTGCCCACAGCATTTTCCCCGCAGACCGTGAGAAGGAGAAAAGGCATTATTTTCCACTGTTTGCTTTTCATTCATGATTGTGTGCATGTCAGTCAACTGGAAATTTAAACAAGGCTGTAGCTTTTGTTGTGTTAGCTTTTGTCAGGTGTAACTATGGACTGAGGCAAATTTCCAGAAGGCAATGTGCTTGCCTTTTATATATCGTTTCTGAGCTTTGCTAGACGGTCGCGTGCTAAGAGGCCATCTTCCAACAGGGGTACAGGAAATGAACACTGAATATACTAGAGTCAAATGTGGGCTCTAGAAATACTGTTTAAACTTGATAGTTAAATAACTTTAATAATATTCAGCTGGATTCTGTACATCATACTTTCTGAAACATTATAATTCTATGAGGCAAAATCTGGATTCAATGTAGTCTATCATGCAGGTATTAGCTAATATTATCATTAGCCACCAGCCTTGGGTATAGCTGTTTCAGCCAAAGGTTACATGGGTAGATAAGGAGAGATAATGTACTTGATTGGCCTGCATTCTGTTTGACATTGATCATCTCTATTATGCTTCATTACCTGCTTTATTAATATTTAATTGACTTTCTTCTCTTACTTCTCACATGTATGCACATCCTAGTTGGAAAGTTCCTGGGAAACCAAATGTGTGGCCACCTCTGGACTGCTGATAAGTCTGTCTGTTCTTGCATGGGCTGCAGGGCAGGAAGATGCAGAGTGCAAAAAAGATAGGGAGGGCAGAGAGGGAAGGGGGGAGGGGGGTCACGGTGAGTGACACACCTCTATTGTAAGAGGGACTTTACCTAACAAGTGCAATCAGTGTAATCTGGTTCTTTGTACCCTCAACGAACCCCCAACAATAAAAAGGAAAAAGATAGATTCCCATCCTTTTGCTTGATGCTCTCCCAGCAGGACTTCTTGAATTTGCTCACAGTGAACTCCTACAACTTAAGGCAAATCCAATTTCAGAGAGAAGCATGCACATTTCAATTCACACTTGGATTACCTGCCATTTTGAATTTGCATCTGTAGCCTTTCATCATGAAGAGAATTTGCAAGGTGTGTGGAGGTTAGGGAGATTTGTCTCTATCAGTATCACTGTCAAAAACTCATCCTGGGCTCAGTGCCTGTAGCTCAAGTGACTAAGATGCCAGCCACATACACTAGGTTGGTGGGTTCGAATCCAGCCCGGACCTGCCAAACAACAATGACAACTACAACCAAAAAATAGCCAGGTGTTGTGGCGGGCGCCTGTAGTTCCAGCTACTTGGGAGGCTGAGGCAAGAGAATCGCTTAAGCTCAGGAGTTGGAGGTTACTGTGAGTTGTGACGCCATGGCATTCTACCCAGGTGAAAACCTGAGGCTCTGTCTCAAAACAAACAAACAAACAAACAAACAAAAAAAAAAAACCCAACTGATCCTGAAAAGTTGATTGTTGAGATAAAGAAAAAGTCCACGTAAAATGCCACTTTATAATAATAATTAAGTCCCAACATAAGACTGGACTCCAAAGAAGGTGAATTAATTCAGGCTCCTAGCATGTTTCTTCATTTAAGGTTTTCATTATAGCAAATTAAGCTTTAAAAGTTAGAGACCTAAGCAATGACTCTGCAGAGCTTTTACGATGATGGAGAAAATCATTCACATCATGTAATTTTGTACGGCCAAAATGTTTCTATGGATTTAGGTTAAAGAAGTTCCTCTCCAACTTTGTTACCTCTCTGGATTCTCTAACCAAAGGAATTTAAACCATATATGAGATAGAACTCAGTACCATATTATTTAAAAGTAACCACATGCAAGAGAGAACAACATTTTCCAAAGGTGTAACTCAGTTAATAGGCATAAGAAGAAGAAAAGATTCCATGGTCAGTCATATCAGTTTAGAAAATGCTAAGTAGAACAGATTTTTGCTTATAGAAATGTTAAAGGCCAATAGGCGTTCCACATTTCCAAGAGGTTGTTATAGAATGCGTGCTTCCCCCATTAATTAAATGTGTAACACCTGTGCTGGGGACTAGTACCCTGGAACACACTTTGGGGAGCATTGGGATAGCCTCATAAACAGTGGTTCTCAACCTTCCTAATACTGCAACCCTTTAATACAGTTAAAAGGGGTCGCGACCCACAGGTTGAGAACCGCTGCTTATAAAGACTAGTAGACAAACCCCAATTCACTGTAAACCTTGCACTGTGCTGAGCCTCTTACAATAACAGCTACTTATCAATTTCATTACTTCACTCAATGCTTCTAGATACATATAATAATGAAAACGTTTGCTTATAAATACATTACAAAAATAACAAATAGCAACATTACAAAAATAACGAATAGCAAGATGAAAAAGCAATCTACAATAATCTTAACACCCAGAGAAATCACTGCTGACGTGTTGCCGCTGTGTGTTCAAAACACATGCGCAGAGCTCTCAAAAGAAGATGCCCCCAATATGGACACACAGACACAGTCACACAGCAACATTGGGATCACATTGTATTTTCATCTGTTATTTAACCTTAGACATGACGGCCTGGGCTTCAGACATCTCCGAGGACTCTCTGTTCAGTACAGCGCATACTAGGAGCACTTCAATTGGCCAGGAAATCACTGTGAAGCATTTGCCCTGTGCCAAGAGCTTTGGGTGGTCTATAAATAAATGTAAAGCATGATTACGCTTCTTCAGGAACTGACAGTCTATTTGAGAGTGACAAAGCAGACCATGAAGGAATTACCAAAGAGTTACATGCAAAATGGAGAGATTCTGACCACGTAACAGAAATTCTGCAGACAGTGTGGCCGGTGTGAGCTGGGAAAATAGTACAAAGAAACAGAAAAGGCCAAGGTTTGGCCTGGGCGTTTGGGGGTAGAAAGACTGAATAAAAGGAGGACCAGAGTTCAGGGTCAGCAATACCGGTGATCTGCCCCAGGCGCAGTGAGGATGAGGGTAATATCTGAAATCCACTGCCACCTCGCCTCTCTGCAAGACTCAGTCTTGCCTTGGTCAGATATGGCAGCAGGAGAAACTGCCAGGTTTACTGAAGGGACTGGAGCAAATTCAGTTGTCAACTGATCCTGCTCTATCAAGGAAGTGCAAGCCCAATGTCCGTAACAGAGGGATAAAATTAGTTGAAGAATAAACGGGGAGGACACGACAAATCTAGTTAGCAGATGCATTTGAAATGCAAAACACGCATCCCCCCACTTCACACATTCTCAGGGTTATTCTCAATTTATGCACAAACAGGTTTCAGACAGAATTGCAAGACAGGGGACAGGGTCCATCCTCAAAAGCCTTTCTAATCTTCAAGTGCAGGAAACTTTCATTTATTTTTCTTCCTCTAACTCAGCGGATCTCAACCTGTGGGTCACGACCCCTTTAGACTTTATTAAAGGTTCGCGGCATTAGGAAGGTTGAGAACCACTGCTCTAAATTGCAAGTCAAGCATTGCCTTTGCTTGATTTTACTTCTTTATCACAACTGAAGGAGGTAGTGCAGATTGTTTTCAAGAAATCAGTGTTGACTATGGAATACTATGCAGCCATAAACAAGGATGGAGACTTCACATTTTTTATGTTTACCTGGATGGAGCTGGAACATACTCTTCTTAGTAAAGTATCTCAAGAATGGGGGGGGAAAAGTATCCAATGTACTCAATACTACTATGAAATCGATATATAACCACCTACAAACTCATACAAAGTATGCAAAACATAACTATAGTCCAAAAAAGTAGAAGGGAAGAAGAGAGAGAGGGGAGAGGAGGGGAGATTTAGGAGGAGGGAGGGTATTTGGGGAGACCTCACCTAATGTACATGATGCAATGGTACATTTCAAAACTATTAAGAAACGAGTATAATTGTGATGGATGTGTTACTTAGTTCAATGTAAACATTTCACAGTGTATATCCAAGCAGTACCCTGAACACCATAAATGTATCAATGTACTAAGTTATGATTTAATAAAAAGTAATTTAAAAATTTAAAAAATGAAAAGAAATCAGTGTTGAATTAGCCTCAAGATATTTCCTGCTCTGGCTCATCTAACCATTAGTACAGGACTAGAAATACTATTTATGTCACCCTAACCTTCACTCTCCAATACCTCTTCCCCACTAACAAGCCGTCTATCTATGATCTTCTCGTATCTTAAATTCTAATCTTTAGCTAGAAGTGCTGGGAGCGATGCAAAATAGAACGGATTATACACGTTGGCCCAGTGCTTGTGCTGACAGATGCCGCAGTAGTCGATTCAAGCTTCTCTGGATACCTGTGTCACCTCTACTTAATCCACCCATAGATGCTGGAAGATAGGCAGGCTCATCCCAGTTCTGTTGTCAGAGCTGCTTCTGCTGAGTTTTTAGAGAAAGTGTGTGTGTGTTGTGTGCACGTGCACAGGAGGAGTGTTCTCTTGTGCACCCTGCTATGCCATGGCATGGTGAGATGTAACCATCTGCGTGTGAGTTTCCATTTTAAGCTCTGTCTCAGAGTCCTGAAGGCTCTTAATCCATTTACAAAACCCAGGTGTCATTCCTACCCCCTGCAAAACCTCACTTCCTGCTGCCTCCTACCTACCAGGGATTTATATAGGATTCACCCTCTTTGGTCAAACAGAAGTTGTACCTAGAGGCAATGTCTGCTCAGCAGAAGGAAACTCAAAGCCGTAACAGGTGAGTTGGAATCTAGTTTAGTCGTCAACTTATCTGGGAATCAAAGCAAGTCCTTTTCCTATGAGCTCTCCATTGCTTTCCCCTGGGAAAATGATGAATTGGGTGCTTTCTATGTATATTTAGTAAAAGTCACTTCTACAGTGAAAAGCAAGGAAGACTGGAAAATAATTTGCAGTCATCTAATAGAATACGTCTTTTGGAACTTTCAAGAAAACACTCATGTTTCTTTTATGAGGTCCCCTGAGAATAAGTAGATCTTTTTTGTCACCCTTTATGAAAAAGTCTCCAGGGGCTTACACGTAGAAAATAACAGAGTCCTTCCTTCAGAGCAGTGGTTCTCAACCTTCCTAATGCTGCAACCCTTAGTACAGTTTCTGTGGGTCACGACCCACGGGTTGAGAACTGCTGCTTTAGAGTAAGAGACCTAGACTAGAACCAAAGACCATCCATTGGTTGGCACGACTCAAACCTCCCACAAGCAAAGGAGATAGCACTGCACAGAGAATGGGAGGAGCTGCCTCTCAACTGACATTGACATCAAGAACATCTACACAGCTTGTTTTTTACAGCTTTATTGAGGTATGATTTCCATACTATAAACTTCAGTCATTTAAGTGCATAATTCAGTGATCATCAGCAGATGTATAGAATTGGGAAACCCTTAGCATGACACAGTTTTAGAACATTTCTCTCATCTCCAAATGAGTTCCTGTGCTCACTGTCCCTACCCTCACCCTAAGCAACTACCAACAGTTTCCCGTTTCTATAAAAATTTGCTTCTTCTGGACATTCCATACAAGTATGGCCCTTTTATATCTGCCTTCTTTCATTTAGCATAACGTCCTTGGGTTTTATCCATATTGTAGCCTGTGTCAGCAGTACACTGTTTTATGCCTGAAGAAAAGGAGTGTGCTATGTGGATATATCAGATTTGGGTTATCTACCTCTTAATGATTGCTTCCAGATTGGGCCTACTGTCAATGCTGCAGTGAACAATCACGTATAATTTTTATGCGGATATATATTTATATTTCTCTTCGGTGGAGTAGTTAAGTTTTCAGGCTACTTGTCCAACAAATCGTCATTGACCGCCTAGTCTGGGGCACAAGACAGACACACTCTTTTCCTGGTAGAGCTGGCTTAGCCCAAGTGGCAGAACTCAGAGTGTCCACATCTCAGAGGATTAAGTGCCTCTAATTCCATCCAAACAGCACACGGTTGAGAGATGCTCTGGGAACCAGACCTCCAGCCCCCCTGCCCCTTTCATCTAAACTGCCCAGAGAAAGACGGGGCCTGATAAACAATTTCCCATTTATTGATTACTGATGAATACCAGGCCAAGGGCCTGGAACTAAATAGCTTTGGCGAGATAAAGAGCTTGTAAAATGAGAAGCTTTTGTTTATGGCCATTTGTAAGTATAACTTATCTCTCAGAAAATGTAATTCAGGTTTTATCCTATCTACTCATCGAATACTTGCTCAGTGAATTTATGTGTGACTTTTTTTTTTTTTTTTTTTTTTTTGGTAAGCAGTGGAGTAGAAGAAAGGGAAGGAAGAGACTTGCAATAAAAGCTGTCACACATGTAAAGCCACAATATGCCCCAGATGTCCCCAAACAACCCTCATTTCACATATCCCAACTCACTATGCCACCTGCCCTTGCCAGATGATCCGTGTAGATTCCTAGAATTGGGGCCAGAAAATATTCCCCCTATTCATACATGGCTGAGGCTGCAGCCACCTCCTGACTAGCATAGGTCCCAGGGAAAGAACAGGATATATGGATAATTGAAGTTGAATGTTGACCATGGGTAAAGGAGAAAGGGAATTAAATGACTCGTGGTTAAACACCCAGCATCTACCCCACACTCTCTGCCAGAAGGGAGCACTTACATATCTTTTTTCACTTTCCAGGATGATGGCAGTCAGTCTGACTATTCCTCTTTTGTAGACTGAGGCTATGGGAGTTACTACTCTTTCAAGGTCACAGTTCAGTGAGTGGCTGAGATGCAGTTTTATTGTGGTTCTGTCTGACTCTAAAGCCTCAACAGGAATGGGCAGTGTTCTCATTCTTCCCTTTGAAAGTCAACTAGGGCCATGGAACTGAACACCTCAGCTGGAGCTGCCTGTCACTGAGAAGTGACTTCAGGTTTGCAGAGGGCAGACTCCATTTTTTAACATGGAAAAGCCTGATTGTGTATGGGGCTCTGAGCTAGGATTTGCTGTCGTCCTGCTGAGGGTGTTCTGGACTGAATGATTGTGTCCTCTCCACGTTCATATGTTGAAGTCCTAACATCCAGTTAGGCTATATTTGGAGATGGGTTCTATAAGGAGGTAAAGTTAAATGAGGTATTAAGGGTAGGGCTACAATCTGATAGCATTAGTGTCCTTATCAGAAGAGACACCAGAGACCTCACTGTCTCTCTTTCTGGACACACGCACATACAGAGAAGAGGTCATGTAGTGACACAGAAGGCTGCTGTCTGCAAACTAGAAAAAGAGCCCTCGTCAGTAACTGAATTTGCCAGCATGTTGATCTTGGATTTCTGACATCCAGAATTATGATAAACAAATTTCCTTTTCCAAAGCTTTCCAGTCTATGGCCTTTTGTTATGGCAGCCCAAACTGACTGGTACAAAAAGGTTATAGTAGAGTCTGCTGTTCTTGTGGGGGTAAGGCACAGATGGAGAGCTACCTACCACGTTACCAGATGTGAGTAACAAGCTGCAAATGCTAGGGTATTTATTGTGATAGCCCATCAGGAGAAGAAATAACTTCATTAGATTAGAAATATTAGATACTATTTCATATGTGTTTGCTTCTTTGGAATTGCTTAAACTTTCCTTGTAAAGTGATTCCTGGAGGCCGTGAACAGAGACAAAAGAAAACATGACAGCTGTGAAGTTGTTTATAAAAACAAAATTAGTGTTAGTGCTAGGAAATTATTTTCCTGGTTAATATAAAGAACTTGGAGGGGAAGAAGGTTGATTTGGGGGGATGAAGTGATGTGGTGGGAGGCTGCTCTGAAAATCTCCTGAAGTTTTACTCTGACGCTGGTCTGTGAGCCTCCATTCAGCCCTCCATCATCTCAGTAATTAGATGTCTGTGCTGGCATTTCTGCCTTATTGCTATTTCCTTAGAGATGCCCAGAGTAACTTCCTAATGTCCAAGTAACATGGCCTCCTGCAGTGGATTTTAGACAATGCTGGAATGTACATGGCCTGGGGTGAATCACAACTCCAGGGAAACAGACCTAGAGTGGATAAACCCTAAACAATGCTGTTTGTGCCCTGGGGGAAGAGTCCTGCCTACTCATGGGAGGGAGCAGAGCTACTTTCAATGCTTGGTCTGAAAACATCTGAGCTTGAGGGGATCAGTTTTAATCCGCGTTCTCTGCTTGTCGTGGCCTGTGCAGCCTCCTGGAATTTCACCATTTTCGTGACTGGGGCACATGACACCTCTGTACACATAGCAGGCGCTCACCAATTGTAGACCTGGTGATATTTTGGTGCTGCTAGTGGTAGTGTTTCACGCATATACCTAAACAAATGTGCACAGTCCGCTTTTCTGATGTTTTTCTTTGCCAGGTGGTTGGTGCGTCCAGCTCCTTCAAGTTGTACATGGATTAGAATGCAGGCTGTCCAGCTCCTTCAAATTGTACATGGACTAGAACACAGGCTGTTGGAACTTAAGGGGGTCCACGAGAGCCTTCTCTTGTAGAGGGGCTGGCCCCTGAAACTCATCATGGCAGCCCTGGGCAGCTGCCAGGTGACGATGACACCTCTGATCCTCTCATCCGAAGAGGCTTGTGTGTTTTGGTTGGACAGAGTATAGAATGAAAATGAGCAGGAAAACAGAGCAAAATTAAAGCACCATTTTCGAAGACAGACCTCCATTCCTCAGTGGAGTATGAGCATCATTAAGGCAGGAATGAACTTGCTGGGTCAAGGACCAAAGTGCTATACACAACTTCCCAGGTTTAATCTCCTGCCCAGGGATAAGCATTCTGCACTAATGGAGGGTGACGTGACTGAGAACATTCCTGGGCATTGAGGCTTTAACACAAAAACAGCCGAGGCTAGCTCCAGGCAAAGCTCAGAAGTGGCACAACTCCTCCCTGAGGTCTTACTGTTCTTCTCTTGTGCTCTACTCATCTGGGCTCCCATGTCAAGCGCAGGGGCTTCTTGCTACTGAAGATTCATAGAGCAAGTTGTACCATGCATCTGGTCTTTCCACCCTCTGCTCACACTTTGAAAGTCTGCAGCCTGCTTGACACACACGGGGGTCCTCATTGTCCTGGGTCTCGATTCCTCAGAGCTCTACTCTCTGACTTAGAGCTGGTGAGGAGTTTTAATCAGATAAGCCACTCTCTGCTAATGAGGAAGCTACTTAATACCCTCAAACAATGTTCCTGCTGAAAGAGCCAACAGAAAATCTATTCCAATCCCTTTTCTTTGCAGAAGGAGACACCCAGGCTCCCAGAGGTGAAGCCCCTCCCATGTATTAATTAGCTAGTGGGGGGGGGGTAGAAACTGGAATGCGAGTGGCTGGACACCTTGCCCATTGTTCTTCCCTAGTCCCTTCTCTCCAGCTCGAGATGTCCTAAGCAGTGGAAATGTGTTACTCGCCAAAAAGGCTTTTAAGAATTAAATCTTTTCTTGGCTTTCCCAATAGAGCTATTTCCTACCCTTCAAACCTTCAATCCTCATCCACCATTTTCAGCAGATGATGCCACTTCCTACTTTACAAAGAGGCCCAAGTCACCAGTGCAGCTCTCCCGGCTTCCTGCCCCCACCCGGCGTTGCATCTCCAAGTCCAGGCTGATCACGCCCTCACTCCCTTTGTCTTGTGCTTTACCCCTGGAGCCCGCTGCCTCTTCTGGGCCATTGTCACATCAATCACCTTTCTGTTGGGGCAACCTCAGGCCTTCCCTGGGATCAGCCCTTTTCTTCCAGTTTATGCAACACCTGCCTCTCTCAAAAGTTCTCCCTTTCTCCTTCCACTAACATAACTCAAGCCTCTCTCACTGTCAGATACCTTATTATTATCATCACCATCATCATCATTCTATCTTCTAAATGTTCTCCAGGATGTCAAACACTTTAACCAAGTATCCTGCGATGGCTCCCCCACCCACAAACACTCCCTGCTTGCAATCTGGCTTGCAGACCAGCACCCCCTTCAAATTGTTTCTGTCAAATTGCCCTTTCTTGGTTACATTCAACACATCGCTCTCCCTCTGTCTTCTATCTTCTCGTAATTTCCATGATGCCACATTCTACGAGTTCTCTGGTCCAAACCATTCAGACTTCTCTTCTGCCTCTCTCATCTCCCAAATGTGAGCTCGCCTGGTCATTCCCAAATCACCTGATTTGTCCCCCAGGCTTCACCACCTCCTTGCTTGGTACACACCTGCATTGGCAAGCACTGCCAAGGCCTTGAGCTCAACCTATAGAAGTGTGACTCCCGTCTCCGGCCGGCTCTTTGTTGCTCTCCTACTTCACACGATGGTATGTTGATTCCTCCTCTGTCCTATCCTTGTCCTCACTGTCGGTGGTGTTCCTGTTAGGACACCAGCATCCCACATGGCGAGTTGAGTTACCTGGCTGCCCTTGTGGCAATGACACTAGGGCCTGCTGCACAGGGATGTTGTGAGTGCCCAAGGAGGCAACTCAGGCCAAGGCCTCGAGGTAAGGAGGAGGCAAATGCTGCTGTCACGATCGTCACTAGGCCCTTAGGCAAGGACTGTTGCAGGTGCCCCACCATGTCTCCTTGTCTCTAGTGGGTACTTACCAGCAGGCCTTCTAAACTTTTTACTGTACCTTCAGCAGGACATACCCCTTCCCTGACATACAAGTGCCTTAGATCAACTCTGACTCTTATACATGATAGACTTTGGTAATTTTTATTCTATTGTACAGAACGATTTCATAAGCCAGGTTGGACACCACTGCTATACACAGCTTAGTTTCCAGGCTCAGAGGGTGTTTTCTTCTCTTTTATGGCTCCCTATGGTCTAGCCCCCCTACTTCTTTGATAACCCAAGCTCTGGCCCAGAATGCTTGCAGGTCTCCAGGTGCCACCTTTTCTGCCTTGTACCTTTGTCCAAGGCTCCCTCTGCCAGGAACGCCATGTTCTTATCTCCCGCCTCTCACAGCAAACACAGCATCCTCCACCACGTCTCCCTATCAAGCTCCATGGAAAAGCTGTCCCAGTGATTGTACAGTCATCACCTGGAGCTGGATGAGGAGAAGAATTCTGAGGCCATATCCGGACTGAAGAAGAACAAATTTCCTGTTAGATTGCATCATTTTTTGCAAAGAAGGAAATCATGGTGCCAAACAAGAGTGCTACACAGTGGCCATGTGTGTTCTGGACAGAAGTTGAGTTTGCCCTCTGCCGAATACAGCATTTATTTTATGCCCCTTCTATGGAAATAAAAAAATTTACATTTCAACATAGAATCTTTATTTGTGTGCATTTTTGACATATCTCACTTGTTTGGAAGCTCTTTTGGATCAAGGGTTGCATTTTACTCCTCTTAGAATCCCCCAAAACATTTGGTTAATTCTCCTATATAATATTAGGTAATATGATTCATCACTACATGAATAACTTTTGTTATTAAAATTTCAAGCAAAGGACTAGCCAACTAGGTACATATTTTGGGCTAAGGGAACTCTTTGGCAGTATACTTCCCAAGACCCTTTTCAGATGCGGCCAGCATGGCCGGGTCTTTATATATCTAACAATTGAGCATTCTGGGATAACGACCTTATCATATTGGCAGAAACAAGGTAGGTAGATCTGCTTTGGGGGCAGCTGGGACTGCCTGACTTCTCTAAAGCTGAGACACTAAAGTTGTTGCCAGCAGCCAAGGGTCTTATGAGCCATGCTGTGATGGGAACTTTATGCAACTTTTTCTTACCACCTACAAGGTGCCGTGAACTGATATAATTCTCACTGCTACTCAAATGAATGCAGTTGCACAAAGACCTTGCCACATTTGGAACCAGGCATGTATGGGATTAAAACAAGAGACCCTTGCTTTCTAACTCTGTGACCTTGAATGAATGACCTTCTGAGGCCCCAATTTCCTTAGCTATAAAGTGGGAGTAATACATAGAACAATATTTCCATCAGCACAGTACCTACAATGTGGTAGGCACGCATTTGTGAAAATTATTATTTTCATTATTAAGAGGAATCACACCCCTACTTTCATATGTAAGAATTGATTTAGCCACAAGTCCCTCAGGCAGTGTGAGAACCGGGCATAGTCCCAGTCCATCGGACTCCGAAGTCCTTACTATTTCCACAGCACTACTTCCTGCCAGTCTCTGGGGGCAATTCATTGCTCTGGTCTTAACTATTAACTCCTATGGAATGTATTTTTAATTGAAAATAAATTAGCTTATTGTGAATATAGATGGTCTCAGTAAATACGACTCTATCCAAGACATTCTGCTGATCAATATTCAGTGTCTGCTTCTGATGGGAAAGCCAAGAAACAGATATGCGAAAACAGGACGTATTGTCCGATATGACAGAGGCCATCAACCCAGCCAGAAAGCACTTTTCCAGTCTCTACCCCAGTGTGAGTCCAGCCCCACTCTCCTCAGGTTTCAGGGCTGAGCCCAGTCTGTGCATACACTGCCCCAAAACAGCCACTTCTTTGCTCTGTGCCTGACAAGTTTTCTCACATCCCCCCAAGCCTGAGTTGTGACGCCTCTGTTTCAGAAGGCCTCCCCCTCAGAAGGCCTCCTCCTCAGAAACACCTCTCCTGAGATTGCTCGGTTTCCAGTGTCCCCGAAGCGCTCTGTTCTTAGCTCTGCACCAGAGCTTACTGCCCTGTATCTGACAATTTACGGATCTGTATATGTCTCTTTCCCACCAGATTAACAGTTCCTTAGGGGAATATGAAGCCAGCAATGTTCATTTCCAAGGCCTTGTTCCATTGTCACAGGATGCAGAGTCAGGTCAGATGAAGTATTTGTTGAGTAAATGAAGTCATCTTGTCCGTCTTCCTGTGTTTGAGTTCAACCAAGCACAGCCTTTTCTATTTTGGTTTTATATGTACCACATGCTGGTGCCTCCCTGCCTCCCCTTAAATGACACGGTCCACAGGCTAATAAATCTTCCTCGCTCGCTGCATTCCGTCCCTGTAGCCTGTCTACCATCCACACAGAAATAGCCACAGCATGGGGACCACCTCGCCCTGTGCATTCAAGGCAAAACACAATGATTCAACACTTCCAAAACAGGCACACAAGATGCAAATGGTTTAAAAAAAATAGACCAAAAGCCAAACTGAACAAAAACATGAAGGAAAAAACCAGGCAGAGATATATGTGAGCCAGGCAGGCAGACTTTTGCTGGCATGTACAGAGATACCCCACGCGACATGGGGCTCACTAGGCCTTGCCACCTTCCTCCGCCTCACTGTCCTTCCCAACAGTCTGCTGAAATAGCTTGTTACTTATCTTTACATTTGAGGAGACTGAGGATCAGTACTCATGATTTATACAAATCAAACCATATGAGGGGCAGAGTAAGTGCCTGACTCTGTGCCTGACAAGTTTTCTCACATCCCCCCAAGCCTCATCCACAATCTGCCTAATTCTTAGTCCTAGGCACAATTCCATCACCCACAGACATTCAGGAAGAAGTGCTGGTTAGAAAAACAAGCCCCCTGGTAAAGCAGTTGCTGATGTTAATGTGCACGGGAGACTCAGCTCACTGGGCAGCAGCCCTGAACTAGTTAGGGGTGGTGGTGGATACCCCTCATTTTCATTCCCTGGGGGCAACCTCCAGGCTTGGCCATGGGGAGGTTCCTGCACCTGGCATGTCAATCATGGCCTCCTGAAACACTTCTGAGACTGTGATGCTCAGCTCAGAGAGTCTCACAATCAATGTGGAGCCTGCTGCACGTTCAGCTCACAGAGCCTCATCATCAGTGTGGAGCCCTGCTCCACGTTCAGCTCACAGGGCCTCACCATCAGTGTGGAGCCCTGCTCCACGTTCAGCTCACAGGGCTTCACCATCAGTGTGGAGCCCTGCTCCACGTTCAGCTCACAGAGCCTCACCATCAGTGTGGACGCTGTTCCAAGTACAGCTCACAGGGCCTCACCATCAGTGTGGAGCCCTGCTCCACATTCAGCTCACAGAGCTTCATCATCAGTGTGGAGCCTGCTCCACATGCAGCTCACAGAGCCTCAGCATCAGTGTGGAGCCCTGCTCCACGTTCAGCTCACAGATCCTCAGCATCAGTGTGGAGCCCTGCTCCAAGTATAGCTCACAGAGCCTCACCATCAGTGTGGAGCCCCGCTCCACTGCAGCTCACAGCGCCTCAGCATCAGTGTGGAGCCCTGCTCCATGTGCAGCTCACAGAGCCTCACCATCAGTGTGGAGCCCCGCTCCACTGCAGCTCCCAGAGCCTCAGCATCAGTGTGGAGCTCTGCTCCACGTGCAGCTCCCAGAGCCTCAGCATCAGTGTGGAGCCTGCTCCCAGTGCAGCTCACAGAGCCTCACCATCAGTGTGGAGCCCTGCTCCACATTCAGCTCACAGAGCCTCACCATCAGTGTGGAGCCCTGCTCCACGTTCAGCTCACAAAGCCTCAGAATCAGTGTGGAGCCTGTTCCACATTCAGCTCACAGAGCCTCGGCATCAGGGTTGAGCCCTGCCCCACGTTCAGCTCACAGAGCCTCAGCATCAGTGTGGAGCCCTGCTCCACGTACAGCTCACAGAGCCTCAGCATCAGGGTGGAGTCCTGCTCCAAGTGCAGCTCACAGAGCCTCAGCATCAGTGTGGAGCCCTGCTCCAAGTGCAGATCACAGAGTGCAGCTCACAGAGCCTTAGCATCAATGTGGAGCCCTGCTCCAAGTGCAGCTCACAGAACCTCACCATCAGTGTGGAGCCCTGCTCCACGTTCAGCTCACAGATCCTCAGCATCAGTGTGGAGCCCTGCTCCACGAGCAGCTCACACAGACTCAGCATCAGTGTGGAGCCCTGCTCCACATGCAGCTCACAGAGCCTCGCCATCAGTGTGGATGCCTTCTCCACGTTCAGCTCACAGCTGTCCTGCTCAAGGAAGTGGGTAGGAGAGCCCAGGAAGGTACCCTGCAGCTGGAGAGAAGAGCCACCCTGCCTTCCCAGCAGGTGCAGGAGCGGCAAGTTCCCAGGAGAACCAACCTCGTGAGTGAGCTAGACACTCACTCCCAGCTTCCCAAAGGGAAATCAGCAAGTGTGCATCTGGGCAAAGTTCTGGGAGAAGGCTGAGAAATATCAGCATCCCTGGAAGAGGCAGTACTCAGGTATAGATGACTGATACCAAGTCTTTCCTGAGATTGGGAAAAAGGGAGGGAACAGCCACAAGAAAGAAAAATTAAAGTCAACCTCCTAAAGATAGAAAATGATGAGAAATAGGTAAGCACAGGTCAGTGCAAAACAATGTTATGAAAAAAGCAAGAGTTTTGGCTGAGACAGCCCAGAATTCCATTCCTGTTTCACCACCAAGGAACTGTGTGTCTTTGACAAGTTGGTCCACTTTCCTGGGCCTCAATGGTCCTTATCTGTAGAATGCAGTGATAGTTCCAGAGTGGCTAGGTACAGGCCTCTGTGGCTGGACTGAGCGAGTCCGCCTCTGTCCTGCCCTCACTGGTTCTGAGACACTGGAACAAAAGGGAACCTAGGAGTGGGACGCAGGGTCCTCGGAAGCCTGGAGAGGTCCTGCTTGCACCAATGGGTTCTGTTAGCTCAGGACAAGCAAGGGCCGCCCAAGTAGCCCCTGGGACCCGGGGGTGGCCTGCCTTTCCTGCCTGGCCAAGGTCACTCACTAGCTGGAGGGAGACGCAGTCCTTCTACAGCTGCGCCCTGGGAGCAGGAGCCAAGGCCTGGGACGGGTCTCTGCCCTCTTCTACACGGGGAAGCCAACTCACAGCCCCCCAGGAAGGACCCCCGAGGGCTTCTTCTCCTGCCCTCCAGCTCCTGTCCCCTGGGTGGGGGCGGTTCCACGCAGTAGAGGCTGCGTAGAGGAGGAGGAGATGCTGGGGGCCTCTCACAGCCCCTCCCTCCCCTCTGCAGGGCCTGGGAGGGAGCATGTTTACAGGCTGGAGGTGGCTCTTCCCTCACCTGCGTGCCCCGCCCATTCCCACAGAGTCGGCAGTCACTTGGCTGGTGGCCGGGAAGGCTTCGGAACAGGCTGGGCAGCCGTCTCCTCTCCTCGGCCTGCCGCAGCCCTCTCCCGCCTCCACCAGCGTGGGCAAACACCTCTGGTCTGCTGGGGGGATGCTCCCACTCGTGTGCGTGTGCGGGGGAGGGGCCACTGGGTAGCATCTGGGGGACCCCTCGTAGCCAGCAGACAAGAGCCTCTAGACAGGCCTGGAAGGAGGGGAGGGTGCAGCTGCCGCCAGATGTGCTGGGGACGGCCCAGGAAGGAGAGGCTGGTGGGACCGGCGCTCGCCGCAGCATCGCGCTCTGGGCGGCCCCTGGAGCAGCCGCGTCTCCCACTCAGGCAGCGGCCCGCTGCACTGCGGAGTCGTGTCCTGGGAGAGCAGCCGCCCCCGTCCCCAGCGCCCCGCAGCCAGGCAGCCCGGCAGCCCGCCGCCGCAGCATCCCCAGGCTGGAGTGCGGGGCTCCAGCGTCAGGGCCCCGCCGCGCCCCCGGGGCGAGGCGTTCGCGCGTTACCTTCCACTTTGGTGAGGGTCAGGACCGGACTGTTGCAGGCGCTGAGCGGGGCTACCCGGGCCGAGTGTTTCTTCATGATGAGCCGGCCGCCTGCAGGAGCGCTGCCGCCGATCGCCTACATCCTGGGGCCGGCCGGAGGGCGCCTCTCCGGGGCCCTCCTCTGCGGGGAAGCGCCAGCGGCTCGCCCCTCTCCGTCCCGGCCTCCCGGGCTGCCCGCCGGCTCCGGTCTCCGCGCTGCTCACTGCGGCGGCCGCCCCGCCGCGCACATCCTCCCGGCCGCGCAGCCACTCCGCGCACACACGCGCGCACAGCCTCCTACTTGGAGGGTGCTGCCAACTCCAACGTCACGTACAAGCGCACTCCCCACTCCCACACCGCGGCTCACCTGCTCCGCCCTCCACACTGGGACGCCCAGCCCTGCAGCCCGGTCCCTCCCTTCCTCCCAGCCGCGTCCTGACTGCAGCCTCACTCAGTGGCCACTCCCCCCACCAGCCCTTGTGAAGGGAGACCTGAGAACGAAGTTCACAGAGGAAAGTGCCTGACGTGGGATTAAGAGTTGACTCTCCCCTAGACAAAGTCCTGAATTGTTTCACACGGAGAGTTGGAAAAAAAGCAACGCTTCCCAAAGCTTGCATGGCACCGTGGCCAGCTCTTGTGCGGGAACAACGTGCAAAGTCTGCAGAAGCAAAGCTGCCACAAGAAAACAAAGGCTTGAGGTCATTTTTGCAGCTGTCCCACCTCCTCAGTCCGCTAAGTCCACATATGCCTGGGAAGCAGGAAAACTCCGTTTTTGGCCCAGCATCCATGTGCTCGGGGCAGCCGCAGGTCAGGCACTTGCCTGCCCCAACTCCCCTGCTCTCACTGAGCCCAGTTGTAAGCTACCGGGCAATGGTGCCTGCTAAAAAACAATGATAGCTGGTGTGATCCCCAGGGAGCGCTGGTTCCAGTCTTCAAAAGTGCCTAGTCTCTGCAGGTGGGATGCCTGGGGCTCATGCAGACCAGAATCTCAAAGGCCTTAGGGAAATCTCATCCACACACACACCAGACCACAGCCTCCACTGGCAATGTGAAGGATCAGTTTGCATTCAAGGGGGCTAAGTCCTTACACAAAGTTTCAGAACCTTCAGCGTCACCTGGTTTCCGCTGGTAAAGTGATATCGGTTGTGCACTGTCATTCTGATCCCCCTAGGGTAACTCAGTGGGGGCTGCAGGTGGAGAGGAAACTTAAGAGGAACAGGAGTTCCCTAGCTTGGCACCTACCGCTGGGTGACATCCACCTGCCCAGCCTCAGGCCTCCCCAGGAAGTGGCTCTTAGAAGTTGCTCTTGCAGGATTCTTTTTATCATTTGTTCTGGTGAACACCCCTGATGAACAGCATGCCCCTGGATCTCCAGAAGGTCAGGGCGTCTCAGGGTTGCTTCCCCATCACTGTGTTCCAGGAAAGGTGCTTAGGGCTTCTTTAGGAGCCCCATAGTGGACCACATAATATGCCTCTTCCAGGGACCTTGTCTCAAGACGCCCTACTGGTAACCTACAATAAACCCATAACCTATTTCCTTCTTTGGAAAAATTAAACGCAATAAGCTTAATGTAGAGCCATTGCATGTTGTACAGTAAGAGGCCCTTTTATTACAAAATAGTACTTCTATGTGTTGTTTGAAGTTCTTTGACAAACATGTATTATATACATAATACCTAAATATTATATAACAGTCCTCACATTGGAGGATTTACTCTGTCAGATACTGTGAAGCATTTTGCATAAATCATTTCATCTTCTTCTCACTAAAGCTCGGCAAGGTGGCTGTTGCCTTGTTTTACAGATGGAGAAACTGAGGCTCAGTGAGGATAAATAACATGTCTCAGGTCCTAGAGGAACGGGCCACCAGGGGATTGACATCTAAGTGTGAATGATTCCACAGGCTGTGCTTGTAACCACTGTGCTACTCTCCTCAGTAGTATAAATAAAAATGCAGAAATTCCCCAGCTATTCCAAGTCAGGGGAGAGTCGTATCCCATGTCCTTTCATCGGACTGTGACTTTGATGGATTTCATCACCCTGGGGCATGATGAAAATATTTACTTTCTATTTATTACAATGTTCTGTATAAGTGAAAGAGTTAACAGTTCGATATTGTTAAATACTCCTATCATCACCTATATTCATTCAATAACCATTATCTAAATCCTGTTTGCTCCCTCCCCTGCAGGTTGCCCCAGGGGAACAAGGAAGCCACCACCTCCTCATATTTGTTAACTTCTGCTTATCAAATAGTTACTATTTGTCACCCCAGCCTCATACCGTTAATTTTTTTTAATAGAGATGGGATCTTGTTATATTGCCCAGCCTGGTCTGAAACTCCTAGCCTGAAGCAATCCTCCCACCTTAGCCTCCCAAGTAGCTGCTCTTCCCTTCAATTCTAAGCACTATGTCCTGTTTCTGCCTTTTGTTTTTCAGACTCAAAACCATCAGCCCTGAGACTCTCAACTTGTGCTTCAATAGAAAAACCTGCCCCACCCTTAAAAAACCCAACATCACATACTCCTCTTCAGCCAGGAGTTTTCTGCTTGCTTGACCATATGAGTGCTGCTATTCTTTAAGTGAACGCTTTTTGAGAATGGGATGTGGTGGGGATGCATATTTAAAAACTTACATAGGGTGGTGCCTGTGGCTCAGTGGGTAGGGCGCCGGCCCCATATACCAAGGGTGATGGGTTCAAGTCAAACTGCAACAAAAAAATAGCCGGGCATTGACTCCAATCTCCATTCCTCTTTGGAGGATATTGGCATGAGCTAATATCTCAAAGACACCTTTAGGCACCTATCTGTCTTCAATTTAGTATTACGAGAATTTATCTGAAAAAGAAATTGGGTCGACTTTTTCAGGTTTTACTCAAGTAGATCTTCCTTGTCATCATCTAAGAATGCACAGTTCTTATCAAAGCCAAGCATTTCCTCGGCTTCTAGCAGAGGTGATCTCTATTCTGGCAGAAACTTGTTCTTTATCAACTCATCTTACTCTCATTTGTTGGCTTTTTTCATCAGTGTGGTTGGGGATTATGGCATATTTAATGACGATTTGTGGTTGTCATTTGTGGTTGTAAAGACTGGTTGTGTTTTGTGTTCTTTTTTTCTTTTTTTTTTTTTTTAAAGAATTGCCATTTTATTTTATTTTATTTATGCAGTTTTTGGCCAGGGCCGGGTTTGAACATGCTACCTCCAGTATATGGGGTTGGTGCCCTACTCCTTGAGCCACAGGCGCCACCCAGTGTTTTGTGTTCTTATTATAATAGTCTGAACATCCAGGTGGATTTGCTGAGTAGAGGCAGGGGGTAAGTGACAGATATGGGAGTGACACAGGCACAAGTCTTACCCCCGCTGCCTCCTCCCCACTTCCCACATGCAAGCAGAGAGAATGGATGTGGGAAAGGACACCTAGATGAGAAAGGAGACAAAATGGGCAGTTTCTCCAGCCTTCGAGGGGCTACATTTAAATTGTATCCTCCAGACAAGGGCCCAGCCATGGCCCGTTAGGAAGAGAGAGCAGACAAACCTGGGGGTAGCTAGGTTGGGCCTGGTTGAGTCCTCCAATTCTGGAAGCTCACCCTTCTTCTTCCTGGCACTTGGCTCCCAGGTCTGGCCTATACGAGGCCCCCTTACATACTTAGGTTTCCTGAAGGACCTGTTCTGGCCTTCCCTGGATTGTCTCACACTCCTGCCATCACAGGGGCCTCTGATCTATTCTTTCCAATTTAGTGGTGTATAAATATTTATGGTCCCACTGTGCTATTCCAAGTAGGGATCAATCCTTTTGCTGGAGTTAAGTGATACTTATGATTCTCGTGAGACCAACACAGCATGGAAAATGGCTTAAATTATAGCCAATGGCTTGAGTTTGAGCTCCGGCTCTGCCAATAGAAGTGGCTAACCTCAAGTGGCCACTCACTCTCTTCTGGCCTCAGTTTCCCAATTTGGGCATGAGAGAGGTAAACTCCATTGGCAGTTTTCAAGCTGTGCTTTTATCTGTTGTGGTTCCAAGCTAATTTGTTTACTAAAAAGATGTCACTGCTAAAAGAAAGTTTAGAAAACCATTGACTAGATAATCTCCCATTTGGCTTTAAAATTTGGAGTGTATAAAATTATCTTCCTGGATATGATCATTGTCACTGCATCCAAAGACCTTAAAGGAATATTACCCTTTGTGAGTATCTACAGAGGCTTTTCCACTTTTTTGACATAGTCAGAAATCTGTTTTATATTTGTCAAAAGTTGTCCACTAAATAGGGTGAAATTTGTGATTGGTAAATTATATTTCAATTTTAAAAATTGGGAAAAAGTTTATATCACAACTTTTATATGCAAATGTGTATACATATATACGCAGGTATATGGATAATCATATATGCACACATTTGTGTATATACATACACATACACAACTCACCCCCCATATATATAACTATAAACTAGCTCATACAATATTCCCTCACCACATGGAAGCACACTATCCATTCTGTTTGGGGTTTTGTTGTTGTTTTTTATATTCTGTTCTTTCATTGCAAAACAAAAAAAAAAAAAATGCTGATTGTGATCAACTAAGTTGACTTTATTATCTATTTGTGGGTCATAATCTATGTGATTTAAAAAATACTGTTAAAATTATATTTATGGCACATTATGTGAAGACCTTTAAAGTTGTCCCAGGTGGAGTGCAACCTAGGACAGTGCAGAGGACAGTGCAGTGCAGAGGTGTCACTGTAGCTCACTGCAACCTCAAACTCCTAAGGTCAAGTGATCCTCCTGCCTCAGCCTTCCACAGGTGCCTGCCACCAAGCCTAGCTAAGTTTTTTGTTCATAGAGATAGGATCTCACATTTGCTCAGGCTGGTCTTAAACTCCTGAGCACAAGGGATCCTCCTGCCTCAGCCTCCCAGAGTGCTAGCATTACAGATGTGAACCACCACACCCGGCCTCCAAATAAATAATGACATTTTATAATCCAGCTACAGTTTCTCAGGGTCAGAAAACATACCACTTCAATTAATTCACTCTAAAATATCATCACTATTTCATAATCCTTCACAGTATTAAAGAGTAAGAATAACACATTATTTTTGTGGTTACCAGTGTTTAAAAATAATCACTTAAAGTGGTTCCAGGAACCAGAAATGGATGTCACCCCAATACATCAGTCTGCAGCATTTGGAAGCTTTCAGAGTGGAGAAAGCACCGGCATTTGCAGCAGGAGGGAAAGAGAAAGCCCGAGGAAGGCAAAGCAATGCACCCCCCTGCCCCAGGCAGCCTCTTCTTGCTTCCAGGGATGGTCGACATTCTTTTCAATAATTCCAAGTGCAAAGGCAGGGAAACTAGAACTCTGAGGCAGAGCTCGTGGTGGCCTGCCCCCACCCTCACATGTCTGTTTCCTTCCCCAATAAGCAACGTGCTTCTGTAGGACACACTCAGATTGGCTAGGGCTCTACTAAGCTTTCTCTTGGAACATCAAGGGTGAATAACTCCAGCTGGGGATAGGACTTTGAGAGGAGGGATCATTGGATGTCACTGATGGGCTTTCAGACACATTCCCCTGCCCCTTCTGACACCCCCAGGGATGCCCCATGGTGACAAGCTACAGCTGGTCCTGTGATCAAGCCGCAGCTTAGAGCCAGGATTACAATGAGCAAAGGCAGAAGCATCTTTATGGGAGCAAGGCGTCTGCTTACTTCCTCTGTGACTTGGGGGCAGGGGGCCATCCTGCACTTGGTGGCAGACGGTAGGTAGTGGCCCTCTGAAGGACGCAGGGTGAGACACCAGGAGCTCAGCAGGAAACAGCAGCACAGCAGGGAGAGGGGGCCCTGGGATGGGTCCCTAGGGGAGGGAAAGTTCCTGGGAACTTTCAGAGATGGGCCGGGTGGCCAAGGCAGAAAATGGGTGTGTAGAAGGACTCACATAGTAGGTACTCAAGAAATAAGTCTCCTACCGTGTGGGAAATGGACATGGCAGCTTCCAGAAGCTAGGAGCGCTGCTTCTAGCTCCTCTCACGTGGGCAGAGTACTTCATTGTGCCATACTCAGTGGTCTCCACTTAAATATGGATATAATAATAGTATCTACCCTCTAGTGCTGTTGTGAAGATTGAAGGAATTAATTAATGTATGTAAAGTGCTAATAATAGTACCTCGCACATAGTAACAATCAATATCCGCCGGTGATTAATTCCTGTCTCCCCCACTAGGTTCTGTAATAAGTCATCTCTGAGCTGGTGCCCAACACAGTACACAGCTCATCGCACGGGAGGGGAGAAGGAAGGAAAGGTGGAGGATATTCACAGGGTCCAGAATTCTAGAGTTTTCTACAACTGTCTGCTTCATCCTCTTCCCAGACATCCCTCTTCTGCCTGTGTGGTGCTGGATGATGGTCCTGACTCCTTTCCGCTCTCATCTCCTCCCTGGCTTGACCTCAGAGGAAGTGTTTCATGGAGACCAGGGCCTTGGACTCAAGGTGAGGCAAGAGATCTGATGCCAGTCAGTTCTGAAATAGCTGCCTGCTCGTGTTGCGGATGACTCATCGACCGAAGCTGGCCTCCTGTCAGGTCCCTCTGTGCGCTGGGAAGTAGAATACGGACCTAAATGAGATCTTGGTCAACAAGGAGACGACTCCCTTTGCTGGTGTTTGTGTCCAAGAGTGAAGCAAGGGGATGCAGGCTGTCAGACTCGGCTGTCAGGATGGGAGATGTCTGGGTCTGGGAAGGACGTGGCTGCCACGCTGCTCCTGTTACTACTGGGAACGGGGCTGTCTGGGCCCTGCCGGCAAGGTCTCACTCAGGAGGCTCCACAATGGGGAGACAGTTTTAGAAGTCCTGATCTCAGAGACTGGGTCATCCGCAGCAACTGTGTAGCCCTTTGTCTCTCTCCCAAGGCTGCGGTCAGGTTCTGCCTTGCCCAGGAGTTATCTGGACATGTCTATGGGCTTCCTGCTGGGCCATCAGCTCTGGAGGGCAGGGAGCTTGACCAGATACAGGGCCGGTAATCACTGCTGAAGGAATGAATGGATAGAAAGTCAGGCAGAAGGGGAGGCGCCTCTGGCTCAAGGAGTAGGGCACCAGCCCCAAATACTGCAGGTGGTAGGTTCAAACCCCGCCCCGGCCAAAAACTGCAACAACCACCACCACCACAACAAAAATAAATAAAAAATAAAAAAAGAAAGTCAGACCGAAGGAAGCAAGAGCCTGCCAGGAGTCAAGGTGGGCAGGTTTATGTAGGCACAGAGCATCAAGGTCAAGTTCCTGAGCCCTAGACATAGCCTCTCAGGAAGCAGAAAAGTCCCGTTCATGCTGCAAAGCAGGTCTGCACAGCGAGAATGGGCTACCTCTGGGCACCGTGCTCTTCACATGGTCCCACCACAACAGGGGTCTTTCCACTCCCTGAGGACATGGCTTGCCTCTCCAGCTCTCTCCTTCAGGCTGGTGGACCTGGGAAACAGCTGGGCCCCTCAGTGCCTGACCCGGCTCTGTGTCTGCCTTCACATAAACCACCAGATGCCATGGAGGATTGTGGAGACTGTGTAAATTTGGGGGTAGTACAGTGGCATGACGGAGCGTCACACAGAGAGGTGCTGGAAACTACTTAGAACATCTCCCTACCTTTCCATACGTCCTGACTCTTCAGCAGCCGCCTGCCCCCATCCCTACAGCACCCTGCCCAGCAGGTGCTCCTTCCTCTCCACACACGGCCCATAACACATGACATAAGCCTTCTCCTCCTTCCTCTGCATAGATGGCTCACACTCCCCACTCCCTTGAGTCACCGTCATCTTGGGCAAACAGTACTTCTTGGAGACTGTCTTCTGTCACCTGGTACCAGATGGGGTGAAGCCTCTCTGGATTTTGGGGTCTGATAATCCTCCTCTTTGCTTGACTTGCTTCCCTGAAGGGCCTGGTCCTCGTTTGCTTTGCTCTTGGGGGAGTTTTCTTCTGGACATTGGTGCACTCTTCTCTCCATCCTAAAAAAATTGCTTATAGCACTGGTTTTGATTCTTGGTCACGTGTCTTTCATTGGAGTTCCCCAGGCCCTGTCTCAGGCTTCTAGCTGATTTTTGCCCCTCAGATGAGCTTCAGAGAAAGGTCAGGGCCATCACCACAGAGTGCAGCTGACCTAAGTCCACTGGGCATCGCTGTGAACTCACTGGGCAAGAGTAAAAATTTTGGGTGTCACAAATTGCCAAATGACCCTATTGGCAAAAAATGTAAAAATGCTCCAAAGAATTGTGTTTTTCCACCAATAAATGCTGAGGGTTGCTGTCTTTCCACCAATAAGTGCTGAGGATTGCTGTCTTTCTCCGTTGAGTTGCACGTGTGTGTTGACCCATGTTTGGCATTTGGAACCAATAAGACATTGCACTAGTCATCAGAGGAGTCAGCGCAGCACAAAGGGACAAAGATGTTCTACAATTTAATCAGCTTTGAGTGACGCATCTCACTTTTTTTGCAAAAGCAAACAAACCAAAATCCTGCTTAAGGCAAAGGCTGTTTGTTCTTTCCTGAGGCGCTGCACGGCTGTTTGTTCTTTGCTGTGAGGCTGAAAAGGAAAGTCACACCAATGTTGGACAAAAGCAAAAAGAGGTCATGGTCTTGCTTCTGATGGAGCCAGGGTGTCGTGCCTTTCCCTGAGGGTGGGTGTGTTAGTGTAGGGCAAAAGGTTAGTGGAATCCCAGGATTCCTGAGCATTCCTGGCAAGGTTTGGAGGGCTAAAGGCACATATAGTTTGCTACTAAAATTACCTAGTTGGTGTCTGAATATTTCTGCCTTGTGGATCCTTGAACTACAAATAACTCCTTATGAACTTGGACTCAGGTGGGCTGCTCAGTGCGTCAGGGCCAGGGAACCGTGAACAGCCCATCACACTCAGAAAGACAATCAGGCTGGGTTTGCATTTGTTGCAGCACATTGATGCAGAAAGAATGTTCTAGCTCCGTGAGAACCTTCTGAAACTATCTAGTTCAAACTTATCCTTTGGATTTGTCAGTTCATGCTTTTGTTTTAAGATAATTATCCTTGAAAATGTCATGTCCTGCTGAAGAAAATAAAAATGAATATATCCTTTCTGAAAGTTGGTGATATATATCAAAACTCTGAAAAAACAGAAATTTGTGGCCCATTACCCACTATTACCCACTATTTCCACTTTTAGGAATTTCTTTCCCATGGAACAATATGATTGAATGGAACTATATTACAAAGATGTTCATCCAAATCTTACTACGGTGTGTAACAATTGGAAATTACCTAAATGTTCACCAACAGAAAAATGGAAAATAAAGTATGGTGTATTTACACAAAAGAATATAATAGGCATGATAAAAGAAGTGATTCAGTAACAGAGGGAAAAGGCTAACGAGGGAAAAATGGTATAAGTTCCCTATCCAGCATTATCTTTATAGATATTACATATTCCCTTCATATCGTAACATTCAATTTGTATGTATATATTATCTATACATTATCTGGATCTATTTATGTATCTATAAAACATATATATTTAGGAAGAAAAATTGAGTAGGCTTTTATTATTATTATTTTTTTTTTTTGAGACAGTCTCACTATGTTGCCCTCAGTAGAGTGCTATAGTGTCACAGCTCACAGCAACCTCTAACTCTTGGGCTTAGGCGATTCTCTTGCCTCAGCCTCCCAAGTAGCGGGGACTATAGGGGCCCACCACAACGCCCGGCTATTTTTGTTGTTGTAGTCGTCATTATTATCTAGCAGGCCTGGGCTGGGATCGGTGTATGTGGTCGGCGCCCTAACCACTGAGCTATAGGAGCCAAGCTGAGGCTTTTTTTTTTTTTTTTTTTTTAAGTTTTTGGCCAGGGCTGGGTTTGAACTCGCCACCTCTGGCATATGGGGCCGGCACCCTACCCCTTTGACCACAGGCGCTGCCCCTGAGGCTTTTTTTTGATGTTCATGTTTTCTAACTACCACAACTAAAAATAATGATTCATTCAGTTTCTCCCTGAGACTTCTCTAACACAGAAGATTGTCTACATTTACAAGTTCAGTTCACTAGGGGGTTGGTTGGCGGTTAAGAATGATACTTAAGAACAGTTCAAAGGGTCTAAAAATAGAGTTTCTTGCAAGCAGATACAAATGGTAATAAAAGTGGGAACAGTCTTGATGAGAAGGAATGTATAAGACATGAGTGAGACCGACTTTTTATTTCAAAGTATTCTATTTTTCTTATATTCTATTCTATTTCTATTTTTTAATATAAAAGTCTTTTCAGTCCGTGCTTGTAATGTCATTGTCTCTCCATCTTCTTAGAAGTGTGTTTATTGTTAACATCAAAAGAATAAATGATCCATTCTGGGCACAGTGACAGTGAGACACACTTGCAGTCCCAGCTACTTGGGATCAATTGTGCCCAAGAGTTGGAGACCAGACTGGGTAACACAGGGGCATCCTTTGTCAAAAAATAAAAAAAGAAAGAGAAAAAGAAAAGAAAAGAACAAGAAAAAACAAAGGAAGCACAAAGAAAAGACAACATAGAATTTACAAAAGGCAAAAAACACAGTTCATAAAATAAAAAGAATTTTTTAAAAAAACAATGAAACTATCCAACTCTTTCAAAAAGCTAATGATCACTCCCATTTTCCATATTTTAAATCCTCTTCATTCATACTCTTTTCATTTTTCTTGCTGTATAAAGTTTTAGAGCACGTGAGTAATGAAACATTAAGAAGGAGGAAGGTGAAAGATGTTTGCAATAACGGTGTTGTTTTCTTTCAGGAACGAAGGAGTGTGCGCCTACAGCGCCAGGCAGGGTAGAAGTGGGTTGCTTTCCTCCCAGGCACAGATCCCTGCTGGTGGATTGGCAGGAAGCAGCTGCCTCGCCTTCTGATTGCTTCTTCAGGATGCTTCTGCCTTTGTTCCACTAACTGTGTCCTGTCCCAGCCCCATCCCCATCTCTTCACTCTTGCTGATATGCAGTGTCTGAATTTGCCTTGGAGTGTGCATGAGAGAAGGGGCTGTTGTGTCTGTATGTGTCTTCGACGTGAGTGCAGGCTATTTGCTTATGTCCTGGCCAAGCTCTGCGGTGTCCTGGCTCTGCGAGTTGGCGCATCCCTGAAAGGCAGAAGGCTCCTGCCGGGAAGGAAGCCTGATTCCAGCAGGATGGAGCAAAGACCAGCAGAACAGCCCCAAGACAAATCCCTTCCAAACCTTTCAGTGTTTCCCCTGTGGGCATCAGCTTCAGGAACTGGTTGGAGATTATAATTTAGATACAGTATTTATGAGTAGATTTGTGGATGCCTACTACATATTGTTTATAAATATAAATATCCCTCAGTGCGAATTTGCTTGGTTTGATATATTAAGGCCAAATGAACAAACTGTGACACAGTCTAAGATTCCTTCCTCATCTCTCAACTGTCTTTCTTTGCCATTGTCCAAAACATGTCCCTCTCCGTTCACATACACCTCAACCCCTTCATTAAGGGGCACCGTATCTAAATCATAACCCCAAACACCATTAAAGGAAAACAATCACGCACGTACCAGTCAAGTCCTGTACTCACAGAGGTGGGAACTGACCTTGGACAAGCTCTGCGTTGACAGCATTTATGGGAAATACTCACAGAAGGAGCTCACTGATTCTTGTTTTAAACTTGATTGCTTATTTAAAGTGAGGAGGCATTGAATCTCTATTGATAGCAGGATTCTAATTTGGGATTAGTAACAACCTAACACATGGAAGGCACACTGGATAACAGCAGCTGTGACATTCTCAACATTGAAGGCACAGGTCCCTCATGGTACTCAAAAGATTATTTGATTCATTAATGGGATGGACAAAATGAACGCCAAGATTCTACTCAACCATCCTTGGAACTAGTTAAAGCTAATAAATATGGGAAGTTAAGGTTGTTAGCATAAACTGGGATGAAGGACCAATTTCTCTGCAAAATAATTTCTCCCTACAACTGTGTCCAGAAATGATATAGGTGAACACAAGTTTGTTTTCATATAAGAATATTAGATATTCATTCATAGGAAACTTCTCTATGAATTTAAATAGTAGCAGATGAGCCACACTGGGACTTGGAGTGTACAAGTCCAGTTCAATTCACAGCCATGGAGCCTCTTCTGCATTTTGGGGACAGTCCCCTCCTGCTTGAGAATGGACATTGGGTACGGCTACTGTGACATGCTGCGATCATACAAAGGAGGGCTGGACACTGTTTAAGAGCATGGACTCCTTGAGATAGAAAGGACTTTGGAAATCATCTAGTGTATCACCCTCAGTTTGGGACAGGAAGAAATAAAACCAAGAGGATGTTAGAGAAACAAAAAACTATGGCTATTCTGAGAACACTAAATAGAAGCAACCTAAATATACCTCCAGAAGTGCACAAACAGCCAAAATGATGAGGTCTGTCTCGCAGCTGCAGCTGCTAGGAGCTGAGAGTATTTTAGATCGATGGGACCCGCCTACATTTCAGAGGCTCTTCTGGAGGTAAAAATAAAGAGGCCACTCCTTCCTGGACATCCATTTTAAACTTTGGACAAGATTTAGGAAATTTATAGTGCCATTAAAGTGACTCTTTTTAGGACAGTAAATTGTGTCTCTAGGAAAAAATATATACTTAATTTTAAGGAATAAAGGGCCACATGAGTGCTTTTTCTCTCTAAGTGGGAGTTTTCAGGAAGATGCAGGGCTCACACAGGCAGATGATAGGTGAATTAGGGCATCTGGGAAGGCTACAAGGCAGTATTGTCAGAAAGGTAGGCATTCGGCACAACAGCAAATGCACGTGTTTCTCATCTTCAAGAAGTAAAAAGACAACTCCCAGAACTGGAGACAACATTTGCAAATCACAAATCTAGAATATACACATAAAGAACTCATGCAACTCAACAATAAAGAGACAACTCAATTTAAAAAATGTAGGCAAAGAAGCTGAAAAGATATTTCTCAAAAACAGATATACCAATGTCCAATAAACCTATGAAAATATCCACAATTTTCACTAGCCATCAGGGAAATGTAAATCAAAACCACAATAAAAGATCGGAACGTGGATATCTTTTTGACATACTGATTTCAATTCCTATGGGGATTTACCCAGAAGTGGGATTGAATATGGCAATGCTAGTTAGTTTTTTGAGGAACTTCCATGCTATTTTCCAAAATGGTTGTACTTATTTATATTCCCACAAGTAATTTCCTTTTCTCCACATCTTCACCAACACTTGTTATCATTCCTCTTTTGATAATAGCCATTCTAACAGGTGTGAGGTAATCGTTCATTGTGGTTTCAATTCACATTTCCCCAATGATTAGAGATATTGATCATTTTTTTCATATACCTGTTGGCCATTTGTATCTCTTCTTTTGACAAATGTATTACAATGTATGACAAGTGTATGTGCAAATGTATGATCCTTTGTCCATTTCTAAATTGTATTATTTGTCCTCTTACTATTGAGTTGTTTGAGTTCCTTCTTCTTCCTCCTCCTCCTCCTTCTTTGAATATTAGCCCCTTATCAGATATACAGTGTGCAAATACTTTCTTCTGATCTGATTGTCTCATCATTCTGTTAATTGTTTTGCTGTGTAGAAGATTTTTAGTTTTATGCAATCACATTTGCCATTTTTGCTTTGTTGCCTGAATTTTTGGAATTCTAACCAACAAACTGTTGCCCAGACTAACGTCATAAAAGCATTTCCCTTATGTTTTCTTCTGGTAGTTTTATGGATATAGGTTTTACATTTATTTCTTTAATCCTTTTTGAGTTGATTTTTGTACATGATTTGATATAAGGATCCAATCTTTCTTTCTTTCCTTCCTTCCTTCCTTCCTTCCTTCCTTCCTTCCTTCCTTCCTTCCTTCCTTTCTTTCTTTCTTTCTTTCTTGAGATAGTGTCTCACATTGTCAACAGAGTCTCATTTTGTCACCCTGGGCAGAATGCTATGGTGTCATAGCTCACAGGAACCTCAGACTCCTGGGCTTAAGTGATACTCTTTCCTCAGCTCCCAAGTAGCTGGGACTACAGGTGCCTGCCTCAATGTCCAGCTATTTTAAGGGATGAGGTCTCTCTCTGGCTCAGGCTGGTCTTGAACCTGTGAGCTTAAACAATCCACTCACCTGGGCCTCCCAAGTTTTGGGATTACAGGCATGGGCCACCATGCTCAACCCTTAGGGAACCAATTTCATTTGTCTGCATGAGGACATACAGTTTTCCCAACACCATTTTTTGAAGAGACTGTCTTTTCTTTGTGGTGTGTTCTTGACACGTTTGTCTACATCATTTGACTGTGTATATTTGGGTTTATTCCTGTGATTTCTACCTATTTCATTGGTTGATGTGCCAGTATCATGGTGTTTTAAATACTAACTTCATAATATATTTTGAAATTAGGTAGTTTGATGCCTTCAGCTTAGTTCTTTTTGCTAAAAGTTGCTTTGGTTATGTAGGGCATGGTAATCACAGTTAATAGCAATGTAGTATATATTTCAAAACTGCTAAAAAAAATAGATTCTTAAATATTCTTACTACAAAAAATGATGTTAGTGAGGCAAGGGATGTGTTAACTAGTTTGATTTAATCTTTCTATAATGTATGCATAGACCAAAAAAAATCACATTGCATCCCATAAATATACGTAATTATTATTTTTCAACAAATGAAATTGATTAATTAATTTAAAACTTACAACAAGATACCACTTCTAGGAGGATGTCTAGAATGAACAAGGCAGATAATAGCAACTGTTGGGGAGGCTATAGGGGAATTGGAGTCCTTGTTCACTGCTGGTGGAGATGGAAAATAATCTGACAGTTTCTTTAAAGGTTAAACAGAATTATCATATTACCTAGAAATTCCACTCCTTGGCATATATCCAAGAGAGATAAAAACTTATGTCTTTACAAAAAGTTGTACATGAATGTTCATCACAAAACCCAAAACATCAACATTCTGTTCTCCCATTCAGCACAATTTTCCAGGAACTGTTTTATTTTTTATAAGAAATATTGTACATAATCCAAGTAATCAGGATGAAAATAACCTAAAAGCCTTCACAGGAGCCAATCTCTTCCTTGAACAAAAGGTGGTAACTCATGTGTCAGAATACCTGTTAACCACTGTTCTAGATAATCACTTTGCTTTTTCCTCTGAAATCACTTAGCTGCCAGAGTTGAGACTCACAGGTTCACCATCTCTCAGAAGCCCCTGGATAGAAAAGACTGTTTCCACAGGTCAACACACCTTCCTGTGTTTATGTTTACAGCACATCACAGGTGAGGGGAAGACATGGCGTGGGTGTCTCACGACCAAATGTTAATTATGACCGGAGTTTGTCTGTAGCTTATCAAATGAGTAAACCTATTTGATTTTGTTAAGGATGAAAAAATGTGGGTGTTGCTCAGCTGCTTCTGTTTTTCTGGTTGGTCTTTCAACACAACAGGTTTGTTATTGCTGCAAACACACTCATGTTACAACTTAATGCTGGTGCTATTGAAATCTCTTTTCCCTGGTCAAGGTCAATGGTGATTCTGAAGTGTTTTGCCATGTTCCACTGTACGAGGACTGCAGCCTTCAGTGAGGAGTGATGGCCAGCATGTGGGCTGAGGTCTGCTGAGCTGCCATCCCAACCCTGAGGTCCTTGTGAGTGAGAGAACTGTGACTCCTAGCACCCTACCTGCCTGCTTCCCACACCAGGGCATGGTCACGGAGAGTGGTTACATTCCTGTTGTTTGTCCACTTATTTGTTTATTGATTCATTTTTTGAGCATTTACTAGGCATCAGGCCTGTGCTAGAGATTGACAGATTCTCTCCCTGACCAGCCCCAGCCAGGCTCCTCTGAACACTGTTTTCCACCAGTCCTTACCTTTGGCCTGTACAGACATAAACAAACACCAATAGCTCAAGGACATATCCCTAGCATGACCCTACCCCCCTTAAAGTGTCTGCTTTGGAAAACTCAATGCTGCCCAAATAATTTACTGATTGTTCTAGCAACTCTTGGCCATAGGGGCCTTGTCTCCCAGACTTGTATATGTGTGTGTGTTTGGCGGGGGATTTAGGAGTCTAACTTTGATAAGTGCCAGGCAGCAAACCCAGGTGTTCTTCACAAGGGTCAATTACCCCTGTGTACTTTTTATAATTTTTCACTTCCCTTACTCTTCTTAAGACCCTCCCTAATTCCCTAGGTCCGCATTCTCCCTTTAAAATGCCCAATCACCTCCACAGAAACAAGAAGTGAAGCTACTGACAGTCGTTACTGAATAAAATCTGATTTTGCTGCCTTAACTAATGTCTGGGCTGGGTTTGCCTTTGAAGGGATAGAGCAATGCAGACGTTCCCAGTGTCTGCCCTCCCAGAGTTTACATTTTAGTGGGGAGAAGGCAGTGAGCAAGTAAAAGAAGGCATTTGGGGATATGTGGGCTGTGTGGGCGCAGGGGCTGTGCTAATGACAGGCTCTGTGAGAATGTGAAGTTGAAACCCAGAGAAGGATAAGCCAGCCTTTTAAAGAGCTGGGAGAAGGGCATCCCAGCCAAAAGGGACACCAGGAAGAGGAGGTTGGTGCAACAAGCGTGGTGCAGGAACCCAGCACACATGGCCTTAAGGACTTGATAAATCTGGATTTATAAAATTCTCCATTATCTTCTTTTTCCCTAGGCCAAGATCATGCTTGAAATCAGAAGGCGGGGAATAAGTCTGAATATAGTCAAGTTATTTATTTATTTTTAAATCTTTCTTTTTTAGAAAGACAAGGCTAGGGTCTTGTCATGTTGCTCAGGCTGGTCTTGAACTCTTGACCTCAAGTGATCCTCCCACCGCAGCTTCCCGGGTACCTGGGACTACCACTGCCTGGCTAAGTTTGAGCCAAGAAATTGTACTGTGAGAATTAGATAAAAATGAGGCTGAAGAAACCAGTATGATACTCAGGAAGGTTCCATGGGTGGTCAGGAGGAGCTGGAGCGAGCAGAGGCTGGGTTGGCCTGGGAGTCCTCTGACAAAGCCTGTCTTGGAACCTGCTCCTGGGAAAGCTCAGCCTGGAGAGTCGTGGGCCAAGGAAGTGGGAACCAGCAGAAGGGTTCTGCATACACATGTTCTTTGGTACTTCCCACCTTTTTTAAAAGTTAAATTAAAATTTTTTTTATTATTAAATCATAACTGTGTACATTAATGCAATCCTGGGGTACAATGTGCTGGTTTTATATACAATTTGAAATATTTTCATCTAACTGGTTAACATAGCCTTCATGGCATTTCCTTATTGTGTTAAGATATTTATATTCTACATTTAGTAAATTTCACATGTATCCTTGCAAGATGCACTGTAGGTGTGGTCCCACCAATTACCCTCCCTCCACTTATCCTCCTCCCTCCCCTCCCCTCCTTATCCCATTTCCCCATATTCTTGGGCTATAATTGGGTTATAGCTTTCATATGAGGGCTGAATATATTGGATACTTTTCATTGTAGGGCTGAGTACATTGAATACTTTTTCTTCCATTCTTCAGATACTTTACTAAGAAGAATATGTTCCAGCTCCATCCATGTAAACATGAAACAGGTAAAAATCTCCGTCTTTTTTAAGGCTGCATAATATTCCATGGTGTACATATACCACAATTTATTAATCCATTCGTGGGTTGATGGGCACTTGGGCTTCTTCCTTGACTTAGCAATTATGAATTGGGCTGTAATAAACATTCTGGTACAAATAACTTTGTTATAATGTGATTTTTGGTCTTCTGGATATATACCTAATAGAGGAATTGTAAGATCAAATGGCAGGTCTATTTTTAGATCTCTAAGTCTCATTCCTTTCACAAACTATCTCAGAGTAGAAATTAGCTGATGGACATAGTCTCTACTCTTTTCTTTTAAAAGAAAATCTCAGCACATTCTTCTTTCTTTTTTTTTACTTACATAGACATCTAATTCATCAACTAGTATTATGGGGCCAACCTATAAAATTTATCTCAAACCTATTCATTTCTCTTTATCTTGATCTCATTTACACTAGTCCAAACCACTACAATATTTTGCCTAGACAATTGTAACCACTTTTATTCCCAGCAATCTGTTTTCCACAGAGTAAACATAGTAATCCTTTTAAACTCTAACGTAGGTCAAGTCCCTTTGCCCATTATCACAATTCTTCTTAAGATTCTTCCGAATTCCCTATAACACTTGACGGCTTCTTAGCCTTCTAAAGGGCCTCTCCTTAACTGTGCTACTTCCTGTAAGGCCACCCTCTTCTGAAACTCATGTTGTTTCAGCTCTCCTGACCTGCTTTTTGTTCTTAGACCCAGTAAGTCATTGTTGCCTCAGGGCCTTTCTCTTGGGCTTGTTTACCTGAAATGTGCCTCCTGAGTTGCCTTTAGAACACAGCTGCATCTTTTTTAGGTTTCAGATCAAAGATTCCTCCTTATAGAGACCTTCTCTACTTAAAGCAACAGCCCTACCCTAGTCACCCTACCAAACTTTTTAATTTTCATCTAGTATTTACTATTATTTAAAATTATTACAATTTGATACATGTTCATTAGTCTCCTCTCCAATGAGAAATACACCCTATGAACTACAGACCTTATTTTAGTTATCTTCATCCCCACATGGACTGATTTCCAAAAGATGCTCTAGAAAAATTAGTTAAATGGAGTTTTTTCTGAGCCCTGAACTCGGGTAGTTTGGCTTAAAAGGAAAACCTCTGATGGACTAATCTCATAGTCCAGTAATACCTCACAGTTTTAGTGTCACCTTTTCCATGAGTTTTTGTGATTTAATGGAGAAATCCTGGCATATATAAGTAGTGGGAGAGGTATCTCAGAGAAGGGATTTCCTGAAGCCCTTTCATTCATATGTGTATCACTTACTGGGAATGTGCTTTGTTAATTTTGTTTGCTTCATAAGAGAAAAGTAAATTACCTTCTACAATCAGCCCATTAGCAGATAACCACAAAAGGAATGCCTACCAGGGGTAAACAGGTAGATATTTAGTAAGGTCTTGTTTAAACGTGCCTTCTGTCAATTTCAGTGGTGGAAATACTCACACCATGGCCAATTTCAAGCACACAAGGTCCCTGAATGCAGAGCTGGAAGGGGCTTTTCACCACCACCCAGCTGGCTGCTGACATCTACCAGGTACAAAGAATAATTTGAATCACATTATGTTCAGTCTCTCCTATCCTGGCACAACTCTGTAAAACCTGTTAGTCCCATGTGAGAGATCAAACAACAACAACAACTTGGGTGCCTTGCTCAAGGGTACACATCATGAAAGCGGTGAAATTAGAATTCAAATCCAAATATCTTGGACTTCAGAGACCACATCTTTTATTTGTTTCAGGGAGTAGTAAGCCAAAAATCCATCAAAAAATTGCAAAGCAATAAACAAAAAGAGCATTGTTATGTGTCAGGCTGCTTAAGGTCAGGGCTATTTTCCGAACATGCTGAATGTCTCACAGATGATGCAAACTTTATTTCTAAGTGACTATATAATTACGTAGAATGAAAATCCCAAAAGCAGAAAGTTAATCAGAGTTCCATTCACCAACTAAATCTTGGAAATCCTTTCTCCTCTTTCTTCTCTTCTTTGCTAGCTCCTTTTTCTGACACCCTCCCTGAAATGTGAACATACTAGACATTGAAGGGAGCAGACCCTGAAAGAAAAAGAGACCCAGTGTCAGTGTGTGCCTATATGGTAAGCTATTCTGGTGAAAAAAGGCAGATCAGTTTCCAGGGTAAAACTGCCAACGAGGTAGTATAATCTCATCCCTTTGGAAAGTAAGAATCACCATGAGCTGCCAATAATAAAAATGGAGGAAGAGGAGATTCATCCCAGGTTAGACAAATAATTCCCAAACTTAGCACACGTCAGAATCACCTGGAGGACTTCAGCGCACAAATTGCTGGGATGCACCCAATACTTCCAAATTCAGATCTAGATTGTGGCTCAGAATTTGTCTTTCTATCTAACCCATTTCCAGGTAATGCTAAGGCTTTTTGTTCAGTAATCTCATGAAGTAGGGACTCTCCAGATACCAAAGGTTTGTATATGCAGGATAGCTGAAGAAAAGCTGGTCAAGATCCCTGTTTCTCAAACTTTATTGCACATTGTAATCACCTACGGACCTTAAAACCAATGCCTGGGCCTCACTCCAGAGATTCATCTTTAATTAGTCTGGGGTGACGATTGGGTATTGAGATTTTTAGAAGCTCTCGGGGTACTTCTAATATACACTTAAGTTGGGTAACACATGGACATTGTTCTATTTTTTTTTTTTTTTTTGCAGTTTTTGGCCGGGGTTGAGTTTGAACCCGCCACCTCTGGTATATGGGGCCAGCGCCCTACTCGTTTGAGCCACAGGTGCTGCCCTGTTCTATATTGTTTATACACAACTCTCAATATTCATTCCTAAAAGGTGCCCACCCAAAAAGCACTCATCTTCTTACTTTGCTATTTTATTTCAAGTGCATGTTAAATAGTTAAAGCTGGAGTGCCTGCTGAGAGATCTAGTCAACTATGCCTCAGCTGTGAATTAGAAAACTCACTATGGGGTCTCAGTATCTAGTATTTACTGCCTATGAGATATATCCTTGTTATATAAAGATTTAATTGGCTCGGTGGCACCCACATATACTGGGGCTGGCATGCTCGATCCAGGCCCAGGCATGGTAAACAACAATGACAACTAAAATAAACACATAGCCGGATGTTGTGGTGGGCACCTGTTGTCTCAGCTACTTGGGACGCTAAGAGGATTGCTTAGCCCAAGAGTTTGAGCTGTGAGCTGTGATGCCACAGTACTCTACCAAGGGCGACATACTGAGACTCTGTCTCAAAAAAAAAAATTAATTTTTCTGTTTTGTTCCCATTCTAGTTAAATATAGATTATTATAAGCAGTACATAAAAGAACTTAGAAAAATTCAAAAGGTAACAGAGTATTATTATTAATTGATATGGTGATAGTGATACAGATGGGACACAGTGGATAAAATAATTAGAGCATCTTTCCCTTTCAAATGTAGTCTCAGACTACCTGTTAAATGAGGATCTCAAATAAGAATATTAAATAGTAGTTGGTAAATCATCCTTGGTACAAAGTAACTAATGTGATTATAATTCTACAGTATAAACATGTACCAGGTTGTTCTACCTTACAGGTGTATCTCCTTACGTAATTCACCTGTCAAGGTCAAAAGCAATGAATCCTCCATGTATATGTATTCTCACTTACCTAGGTATGAATTGCCTAATAATATGCTATTTCTCTGCATTTGTAAGGTTAAAAAATACAACCTCTTTTATGCTATTAAAATCAAGATGGTACTCAGATTATTTTTAATCTGTAAAATGTTTCAAAATAATAATTTAGTAGAAAGAGAAATTGCAGTTCCTTTTTGAGCTGCAAGGTTAAAAAATTCTTTATATAATGGCACCACCTTCTGGACAATGAGATGAAGACTTTCAGGTTCCAAAATGCAGTTAAGTCTCCTCATGTTCATGAATAAACTAGTCTAGCGTGAGTCAGAAAAGGAATAAGATAACTTTCTATTCTTAAAAGTTCCAAAAATTTAGCTAATTTCTTCACTGAGAATTTTATTTTGTTTGGTGTTTAAATTGACCCTGTCTTTCTAATGCTGCCACGTAAAAGCTGATGATGTTGTATGTGTTTTATCCCCTTTAATTTTGTTTGTCACCCAAGTTTTCATTCTAATTTAGTAGAAATTTTATGAAATTTATGCTACAATAGCAATGAGAAATTACAGATAGCAGCTCCAACTCTAACAAAGATTGGTTCCCAGAGATGGACTGTGTAGTAGAAAGCTCTCCATAGATCTATATTCAATAAGTATATGAATATTTTGGAATTTATCATTCACTAGGAAGAATGACCTGTTGAAAAGCAAAGTTAATATCAAAGTTTATATCATTTAAAATATAAAAGATGTATATTAAAAGGAAAAAAAAACATAAACCTACTGTTTGCATATAAATCTCATGAAAATATTTTTCTCCCTATTCCCAGCCTATTTGATATTAATTTGGCCAACATAACACAAAATTATCCAAATTCTTTAGTTTGTATAATACATTAAACTATACCATTTCATTTATTTATTTGTTTATTTTACTTTAACATATCCTACAGAAAAATGTGCATTGTAAACAGTATTTCAGTGTCTATCTGAGTCTCAGCAAACATAACTTAGCTGTTCAATATAACTGAATATTCAAGTGTATTGTTTGGTTGGTATTTTAGAAATTCAGGTTGAGGCTATTGTCATCATAGCCATTGTTTCATTTTGCATTTTATTAAGAGGAAAAAATCTTTTCTTGGAATAGGAAAGCAGTGAGGTAAACTTACATAGAAAATATAATCTTATGCTTTATATTTATTTATCAAATTATAAATTGTTTTTGTGTGCCTTAGAATGTTCTGGGCTATAATAGACTGTATTATTTATACAAGTGCACACTGAGACTATCAATATAGCCCTTGGGCTAACATATATAGTAATATAAGAAGTTAGTTGAAAAATATAAGAAGTATATGGAAGAAATACATTTTCTTCTTTTTCAACGTCTCTACTATTTATGTTACAAACATGGTAATGAAAGAACTTTGTCTCATCTAATACTTTAGTGTTGAGATATTTTAGATACTTTTATTAAATACAAATATGAGAATCCTTATTGAAAAGCATATAAAGGAACTCTAAAAAAACAATAAATAAATAGAACATTGAGCCTTTTTTGAATTTGCAGTAGACACACTGTTTTCATAAACTCATGAATAAACTCTTATATTTTCTGATGTTAAATGTATAAAGAAAAAAAATGACAGCCAATGACTTTTGTGAGATCATTAACTCAACAGATATTCAATAGGTATCTATTGAATCTCTACTATATTAGCCACTGTTCTAGGAACTAAGGAAAAAAGCCATGTACAAAACAAACAATAATTCCATTTCTTAATAATAAAAATACTAACAACAGTAATGCTAGTTGGGTATGTATAGATCAGATCCTAAATTATCACCTCATCTATTTTATTCTCAATTAATATTTATAACAAATTTCTTCTTTGTCCTTTCCCTTTCTCTGTTGTCCTTCATTTCCCTCATTTACAGTAAGAAAGTTTACAAAAAAGCAAAGTTCATTCTAAGTAGTATGGCAGAAAGGAGGTTTGGATGCAAAGGAAAGGGTGTTAATGATTGGCAGTCTTTTGTTATAAATTTCATGCACCTGAATCCTTCTTCTCACCCCAAATTGTTAGGACAGCTCTAATCAATATTTGGATTTCTGGGGATTCATTTATTTTTATACAATACTTACACAATACTGAGATCTATGCTTAAAAGAGGCTTCCTATTATGGTCCCCACAAATGATACATAGTCACGAGAACTCAGGGAGTAAAAATAAGGCATGGAGCAAGCAAATAGACCAGTAAGAGAAACCAAGTCAGAAAGCTCAGTAGACAAAAGTCCCCTGTGCAGTTGATGGTAAAAGATGGATCTAAACAATATGTTCTTGTGGACAGCAAGGAATATCCTATATAACGGTAGATAAGTCTTCAATTGCTACTTGACCTCCAAAGACAGGAAAGGCAACCAGCCTACAGCTCTGGACTCCCATTACTTCCTGGGTTTCCCTCTTTGAATGTGCTTCAGAATGAGAGCTGGGAAGAGCTGCAGCCTCTTGCCTTTGTGTTTGTATCTGATTTTATACTTTGTCCTGCTTGTTGTCAGTTTGTTATAAACCAAGAGCATCCAAGAACCAAATATCAGGATGACATTCACCAGGCACTGATCACAGAGCAGTCCTCTGCAGTCTGGCTAGTTCAGTCAAGGCTTTTCAAACACATTTCACCAGGACAGGAAAATCACAGGGTCTGCACTGCTTGATGTATCTGGAAAACACACTGAACTACAGAAATGTGTATTTATTTTCTGAATAATATATATTGTTATTGCCTTAATATCTAGTATTAGTATGCAAATTTCAAAAGTAACATGTTCTTTGTATAAATTTAAAAGTCACAGAAAATTTAAAATAAGAAAAAAACAAAGCCACGTTCCTTCAAGATTAAACAAAGATTGTGTTTTGATGCCTTTCATTCCAGTCAGTTTTCCTGTTTTTCTGTGGTTGGGTTAAGGTCATGGTGTAGACAGTGACCTAAGAGCATTTGTTATTTAAAACTGTCAGCTTTCAGATCCACGCTATGTTTGGTTCACTTTACAGACCTCCCGCCCTCTCCACGTGTCTGTGTCTGTGTATGACTCTCTGTCATCTGTTCGTTCTCTCTCTCTCTCTCTCTCTCTGCAATAAAGGCAACTAATGCTGACAAAAAGTTCCAACCACTCTCCAGGGCTGGATATGGAGGTTTTACTATTTAATTTGTTTTACTAGGACAGACAAAAGAATCTTGCTGGACCTAACATGCTGCTTCTTAGCAGAAACAAAAACAGAACTATCAGATTGCCCTACTTCTTAAGGTCAACTCTGCCAGAAAAAAAAAAAAAAAAAAAAAATGCTACTTAATAGAACATGTACAGAAACCCTCAATTGAAAACATTTGCTAAACTAGCTCCTTGGTCCTGAGTGCAGGCCCCAAGAGATTCAAAGTTCCATCATAAGCCGCCTCATATCTATTCATGTACAATTCCTAGGATCACAATTAGAATAAGGGCAGGTATATATATTTGAAAATATTTCTGAGAGAGAGAGACAGGGACAACGAGAGATGAAAGGAGAGAGAAAGGGGTGAGAGAGAATATTTTAAAATATTTCTATGTGTTTTAACCACTTTTCATCTCTTTAAAACTCTTATAAGTTCATGTATACTGTATATAGTTTTCTTAAAATATCTAGAAACATACACATCTTACACTAACATCTCTAAATGGAAGAATTGGCTGCATTTTTATAAGTTTTTACACTTATATTTTTTATACATTTTTATATATTTTTTATATATATTATATATATATTTATTTATATATATATTTATATTTATATTATATATATATTTATATATATAAGTGTATATATTTATACACTTATAAGTTTTACACATGAATTTCATGTTTTGTTTGTACTTTTAGAAAGCTAAGTGTGATTTTAACCAACAGGAGAAAAAAAAAAAAAAAATATATATATATATATATATATTCTAGTTTATTTTAAGAAGTAAAACCTTTACAAGATTATGTTCAATAGACCACTACCCTTGGCTGAACTTGTGACCGTGCACTGATGAACGGGAGGTGAAGGATGAGCACTCTGACCACAGCACAGGGGGAATGCATCCAGGCATATTCTCCTGTGCAAGGCTTGTCTGCAGAGCATCCCTATTCAGAAACAATTGAAATGATAAATTTTTAAAAAGCATATAGCATTTACTTTCTGAATATGATAGCAACATGAATACTATTTTATTTTTAAGGCTTACTCTAGTGATTTATGTGCTTTCCTTGTCTAAAGCAAAGGATTTGAAAAGCTTTAATTAAAATTACAAAATGACTAGGTAAATGTCTGGTTTATATCATGTTTCTGAAACAAACCTCAACCCTGTGTGATCTTAATCACTAAAAATAATGCCAAACTGTCCTGCACAGAGACCAATTCTTATATGTGCCTATATTCAACAAATTCACTTTAGAATGTGAGTTACTGTATTTTTATACTAAAAATTATTTTATGTCTGTTCATCTCAACTGAAAAAATTTTTAAGAATAATACCATTTTGACAACTAATCCAGATAAGATAGTTATAGCCATTTTTATAATGATCATAATTGTTTCTGAAATCTACATTGTAATCAATGGGCATGTTTATTCTGTGTAAGCACAGCACAATAAAAACCATTTGGAGATTTTGTCCACATCACTATGCCTCTCAAAATGAGTCACTTCTTTCCATACCCAACTAGCCAAGGTCCTTATCTCGTCGAATCTAGGTTGTTGCAAGAGCTTCCTGTTTTCAATCTGTTGGGCAAAACATTCCCAAATTAATCTTTCTGAAGACCAACGTTCGTATAGATGGTGCTGATTGAAGACAATTAGATGCTCCCATTACCTACAGAATAAAATCTAGACATCATTTGGATGCTAAATTACAAACTACTTCCAACCGGCTTTAGCATTTTAATACTCCATATTCCCCCACTCAATCTGTCACCCCAATCAGTCAGAGTTGGTAGATACTTTTCTGCATCTGCCCTTGGCTCATGCTATTTCACCGGTGCTTTCTCACTCTGGAGTGTCTCTCGCCCAGTCTACCCATGTCCTTCCAGTTATTTGAGTACCTTAGGGAACTGTCAAGGAGAGAAGGTTGGCTTATACCCAGGAGGTGCTGTTCAAACAGGAGAGAAGCCAATTATTTCGGGAAGGGTGCCAATTGGAGGAAGGGCATTACCAAGAGGACACTCCAAAATCAATACTGGAGGAAGACAGCACTAAAGTGAGAGGATAAGGAACTCTGAGATTTGATAAAATGATTTACAAAATCAGACTGTCTGAACAACAATGTCAGAAGCTAATGTGAAAATTGAATTTGAGGAAGATGAAGAAATGAGGGATGAATGTTAGAAAGGTCAGTTCAGGAGTATCATGACTATGTACCCTCAACAGCTATGCCTTTCTGTAGTCCTGCATCTTTTGCAGGATTGGGTAATATTCACTGGATAACCCATCCTTCTTGGCCCAGTTCAGTACAATCTTTCAGGCCCCTATGAAACTTTCTCAGATCACTTCAACACACAGTTGTCATACCTGTCTCTGACATCACAGCACCTGCTATCTCTATCCTATCACTATCCCTCATTTGGCAATGAATCAATTGCCTTATGATACCTTTCATTTTTATACTGGAATATAGAAAAATTTACATTTGTGTTTAACTTTCTGTAGTTGAATCTAATGACTTTATTTGACTGAATTGAGTCAAAATGAACATTTGTAAGTTCTATTATTTTATATTCCTCTTAACCTAACACAAAAATATACTCTTCATAGAGATCCAAACAAATATAATACTTATTGTATGACCAGAAATATGATGCAGTAATTCATTCTTTTTTTTTTAACTAGACCTAAACCTAAAATCTTAAGTTGGTAGGTTGCTCTGTTAAACAACCTCTAAACTGTCAAAATTTACCCAACTATACTCATTCAGAAATAATTACATTGACTTAAGTCCATCAAGAATGTAGATGCAGTACAGAGTTATATTCAAGAAAACAATCTATTTCCACTAGAATTTTTTTGGTAACAATCAATAAAAACCAACGCTTACTAGCTTAAAGGGTAAACAATGTATTTCAAGGATATTTAATAGTTCAAAATTCATGGGAAGGGAAAGAAGATGACTCAGGAAAAAAGATAAGATTAGAATTTGAAGATTCCAAATAGTAGACCCTTCAGGGTACCATTACCAAATCAAACTGGCTGGGACCACTTTATCTTCTCTTGTATTTATTCTTCTGAAGTTCTACATCTTGGAAGAGAAAAAAAATCCAGTTGATGGTCAGCACCTGTGGCTCAAAGCAGTAGGGCGCTGGCCCCATATACCAGAGGTGGTAGGTTCAAATCCAGCCCTGGCCAAAAAAAAAAAAAAAAAAAAAAAAAAAAGAAAGAAAAAAAAAATCCAGTTGACTTAATGAGTCATTTGTTCTTTTTCTTTATCATCAAAGAACAAGACACCTTGACTATAAAAAAAAAAAGAGAAGAGGTAATTTTTTCAAAGTAAATCTGATACACTTGCCAAAAGGAGAATAATGGAAAGTAGGATCCAAAATAAAGAATAATTGGAAAAATTGATGGAAATGCATGTAACTGTGAGTTTGCATAGAGCAAGGTTTATTCTTGCAAATGAATTCTATAGTCAGTTTAGAAATAAAGCAGGTGGAATGAGCACAGGGCAAAGCATTTATCCAAAATTGCAACATTTTACGAAGGCTTTAACCTATGACCTGGAGATAGAATTAGCCCCATAACATAATTATAAGGTTTTTGTCAGGACCTACAGTCAGGTCAATTATGAATGCAGAGAGTGGGCAGTTTGCAAGGCATGGATTCCTTTAGGATCCAAGCCTCACTGCCTACTTGTATTCTCCTTTGAGGTCATATAATAATGATTCTACCTGAGTCACACTGAATAGGAGCTTTGTGCAAAGAGAGTAGGTGTTTCATGGTGAAGAAGGGAAGAGACAAATAAACAAAATATAGCAATTCTGCACCTGACATGGGTCTCTAAGGCCAAGAGTTGGTAAAAACAAGTGGCATATGCGTTATGCAGAGGCACCAGGGGAGGTATGTTGCCCAGTTATTGATCAGGCATTTCCAAGAAAATGTAAAGGTCTTAGAAATGCTGCTACTTTTTTCATTCAGTACCTGTACATACTCATAAATCTACAAAACATTTGCCATATGATTTTACTTTGGGAGTAAAATAGTACTGCAAGACCTAGAATAAGGAAAGCTTAAGCTGATTTTATAAAGTTTAAAAAAATTTTGTCTATGACATGTGTTTTTCAGGTGTGTGTTACTTTTCATTGCTTCTGTTATCCTAAAAATATAGTAGGTACAAAGATTAGTCTGTAAGAGGTTCCTGACTACTCTATACTTACCAGGAGGCCAAAAGCTCTAGTGTCTTCTTTGAAACAGAGAAAAAAAAAAAAAAAAACATTGATAAAATAAGAATTTTATAGATTGAGGAGAGCTAGTTTCAGCATTTACACACTTTAAAGTGATTCTGGTTGCATATCTGAACATATTTTATTTTACTAGTGAGTACACTCTCTAGTAAATAGAAAAAAAATTGACTAGAACTTAAAAAAGCATAAACAAGGAAAAAATCATCATTGGGTTTTTTTTTGTAGGTAGAACAGAATCAAGAAACAGTGAGTATTTTCTCTATAACTTTGAGAAACATGAGACACAAGAAAACAACAAATGAATTCCATTTTGTAGGCAAATATGTTGTTTCATTTAGAGAATAAGTATCACTAAATTGGTTAAGATAATTGAAGAGAAATTTTAAATCCCTTATTGAATGTTTAGAGCCTTGATTTCTAAATATGATATTTGTATCTATTGGTCTCTTGCTAGGGAATGATTTAATGTGTGTGCAATTATTTTATTTCTTGGTGCAATGAGATTAAACAATTAGACTATGAGGTTTTATTATTCTCCAAGGATTAGATAGAAAGATGGATCCATATTTTCCCTTTTCTTACTAACAACTAGCCATGAAATAAAGGGAAATTTAAGCGATGTGTTCTCCTGCAAATTGAATCTCACAGTAGTCAGAATATACTAAAAGAGAAATAAAAGTTGAGAGCAATTAAGGTATATAAACATTATACTTTCCCAACTACATTTAAATTTTTCAATCAATGTATACAGAAAATATCCACTATCTTATCCTATTTCTCTTCTATAAAGACAGCATTGGAGGCTCCACACAAAAATACAGTTAAAACATTTTACATGCCCCTCATTCACTGTTCAAAATAGATATTGCTATTGGCAGACATTGGAACAATTAAACCCAATTTAAACATAGCCAAGAAGTGGTAAATAATGTGTTTAATTCCATCTGTAGACAGTTACCCAATGTGAAAGATAGTAATTTTTCTGATTCTATATAGAGTACTTTCTACCTAAGAAAGACAAAGGAAACATGTTATAAAAGTAAAGTTCTATAGTGATATTTTACAGTATAAAATTCCTCCTCTAAGAAAAATGTTCTTATAGAAAATCTCCAAAGCAATGAACTAGAACGTATATAATTCTCTTTCATTTTACTTTGGGGGATGCATAAAAACTGTGTTTGTGTGTGTGGGGTGGTGGTGGTGGCGGTGGTGGTGATGAGCAAATAAAGCTAGAGAAAAAATAAATGTTAATGTAGCTTCCAGAACTATGAGGGATTACTGATATGAATCTCTGTTTCCAAGAAGTGCTTCCCAATGGCAGCATTTTCTCTGACTCCTCTGTCATCTAGTAGTTAGAGCCCCTGTTTCATACAAAGGTGCTGAGGCCAGAAGGTGACATTACTCAGCCTAAGTTGTCATTACCTCTTAGCATACTATCCTGGTGATGGCAAGTTCCAGATAACAGCAATGAAGAAGAAAATCTTTTAGATCTCAGTGGAGTGATCAACTTGTTAGAACTACTTGACTAATTGGGGGAAACCCATTCATATTTTATAGAGTAATACTTCAAGTATTTGCATCCAAGAAAAACCAAACCAGGATCATCTTTTACATGTAGAAAACACTGACTGTAACTGTAAAAAAACTAATGTATTTTTAAATTCCAGAAATATTAATAAATGCTTTTTTAAAAAAGCTTATCAAGAAGTAACACAATGTAAGAGTTTTCGAGATGTTTTTGACACAGAGTCTCACTTATGTCACCCTCGATAGAGTGCTGTGACGTTATAGCTCATAGCCACCTCAAACTCTTGGGCTTAAGTGGTTCTCTTGCCTCAGCCTCCCAAATAGCTGGACTAAAGGTGCCTGCCACAATGCCCAGCTATTTTTTTGGTTGCAGTGGTTGTTGTTTAGCAGGACTGGGCCAGGCTCGAACCCGCCAGCCTTGGTGTATGTAGCTGGCACCCTACTCACTGAGCTACAATCTAAGAGTTTTAAGCAATGAACAGCTGGTTCTTCCTAAGGATCTTCTTCACTTTAATTCAATTTTTCAAAATAAGTAGCTGAATATTATTTAGTTCTTTGATGGAGCACTGTGCTTAATGAGCTATTTCATGAGCTTATTTTTCCCCTTTACTGTATTAAGGTTAAAGCTGCATGAGTTTTCAAAATAATATCTCTAAGGGGAAAGAACTTTAAATGCAATTTACAAAATACTAGAGCGACCTTAATCGATACACACGCTAGGTCTGGGAGGTGTCAGGCTGCGCTGTCCCGGGTGCTGAACTGAATGGACGTAAGAAACGCCTGCCTGCCCAGAGCATACATCCCAGAGTGTATACGCTACATAAGGAAGCAGGAGGCATTCCAAAAACAAACAAAAGGAAACAAATAAATTAACAAGATAATTCATATAGTGGTAAGTTCTAGAAAGAAAGGAAGTCAGGGTACTATGAGAGGGAATGACAATGGGAAACGGAGCAGGAGAGAAAGAACTAAGTTGGTCTGGTTTGCTAGGAACACTCCTGGCTGAGGAGGCTGTATCTAGATAAAGGTAAAAGTGCTAGAGAAAAGTAATTTCAAGGTATATAATAAGAAAATTCCATACAAAGGGAACAGTTTGGGCAAGTCTCCTAAGGTGGGAATGAGTACAACCTATTAGAGGAAAGGAAGGCTGCTGTGAAAGGGGGGAACTGAGATCAGAGGCAGGCAAGAGCCAGAGAATATGCACTTTGTGTAATTTGATGAAGGCTTCAAGCTTCCTTCTAGATGTATTAAGCAGTGGAATGACATTCTTTGATTTTCATTTTAAAAACATTATTCTAGGTAACAGCTGGCAAAGGAAAAGGGTAAGCATGGAAGCAGGGATTGCAATTAGGAAGTTTTTGCAATAGTCCAGACAAGAGATGATTTTGGACTACAGGGGTACAAATGGTATAAGAGAGAAGTGATATTCTAGATATGTAGAGAGACAAAATGATACTATGGAAATGAATAAAAGACCTATTCAATACATTCTCTTATTCGAATATTTGTTGAGCACCTAAGTAGAAAAATAATCTTCGCAAACTGGTATTTTAAAGTAGATTAGAATAATAAATAATGGTTAGAATATTTTAAAATAAAGGATAAAATATTTTTATTTGCTTTCTTTGTGTAGTTCTATAAGTAAACAAAATACTTGCATTACAGAGAAAAGAAACTAAAAATATGCAAAAAAAAAAAAAAAAAAAAAACACCCAGAAACTAGAAATCCTTGTTAAATGTATCAAAGAAAATCACTTTTAATACTTTTCAACTAATCCTTTCCCATTTTCTCTTGCTTTTAGCTATTACTTTCTTAATGGCAATAAAGCCTAAAAAATCTAGTTAGGAATTGTTGGTATGTGGTTGGAATTTGCAATATTGAATAATTATTTCATTAAGCAGTAAAAGGATTATACTTGGTTTTAGTCATGGCCTGAAGTAATCACAGAACTGCAAATGACAGGAAAAAGAAAGTGAGTTGGGAAAGGAAGGGAGAAAACTCAAGGTATCTGGGCACTGGGGAGAGGTCTGATTTACTAAGGGCATAGCTCCTCAGCCATGCAGACTTTGGCCAAACTGTGTAACAGATTATGCTTTGGAACTGTCCACAAGAGAAGGCAAAGAGGAAATCTACCTGCTGGCTCCATCCTTCCTCCTGTCTCCTCCTGGTCAATATATGTTCCATGGACACGTCACCCCCTTCCCTCCTTGTGGGATGGGCCTCTTGGCCCTTCGACAGAATATAAAGGAGCCAGATCTTCATGCGGCCCAATGCTTCTTGTGAAACCAGAAGTGGTGAGCAGAGCACGAGACTTCTGACAGTGACCTTTGTGTTCTGTCTCCACACTGTGTTAGTAGCAGCTGAAATGGTCACAACAAGCAAGTAGCTGAAGTTTCTCATATCAGACTAAAGGATGAGACAGGAATATGACGGTCATTTATACAATGTAGCCAACTGCTACAACTGCTTTTGGAATTTTTTTTTTTTTTTTGACAAAAATCTAAGAATCTTGTGTTCTTTTTGAGTCAATTTGGATGTTTCATACAAAAAAAATTTCTAAATACGTTTCATCTCTAAGCACAAAAATATTTTAAAATTTGAAATATGTGTATACATATAAATATATATACAGGTTCCTATAGAATATGCTTAAATAAATAAATAAATGAATATATATATATATACACATACATATCATATCTATGTATATCATTCTTAAAAATCTGTAAATTCTCTAACTTTTTTCCCCTAAGAAGCATTCCTACAAGAATTTCCTTTTCTTCTCAGAGATCAGCTACTCCATGCCTTTGCAAAGGTACAGAAACACATTGAGAAGAACAAATTTGTCCAAGTGGTCTTCTCTCTTTTTCTAGAAACCACCTGCCAGAGCTAGACCTGACCCGCTTAATAGGCTTTCAATAAGGACAGTGAGTGTCCAGCCAGCCTGACGTTAGCCAAGCATCCAGCCCATTGGCCATGGGCCTGGAAATTTTTATACTCCCCAGAGAGCCAATAATTGTTCAGCTATTTTCTAGTTTAGCAATTTATGTGCTAAGATTCATAGTCAGTATTTAGATAGAAATTTGCATCTGTATTTACATTATCTCATTTAAAATCCTTTTAAAACTTTAGTTTGAAGCCAATTTTAACTTTAGATATTTTTCCTTCTTTCTTGTCCAAAAAAAACACATATTTAGACTTTTTTGGTTTTGTTTGAAACTACATCTGTTTGGCCAGACTATTAACAAACATTGGTGTGGTTTCAAAGTAGCCTCTTTTTTCTACATCAATGAAAACAATGGGATCAAAATCAGATCAAACTTGTGATCAGTTTCTCTATAATTTGACCATTTTCTACTTCTAGGTTTTATGGTCAGTCAAAAAAAAAAAAAAAAAAAAAAACCATGATCCCAAGATAAAGCTTTCTGTTTACCTCATAATGAAGCCAAAACGACGTTGTTAAAGACTAAACTGTATGTCCTCAAAGTGTCCTCTTACAAACTCTGATTTTCTAACTTTTGGTAATAGTCAGAGAATAGACATTTTGATGTTACAGTGTCTGACAATGATCTAAAGTTATAAATATTCTGAAATAATGGTTAAGGGAAAATTCTGCTTTCAATATCAAATTGATATTGAGATTGATAGGTTGACATCTTTTTGTGAATGAATAAACGATGTCTTAAGCATAGCTCTTCATGGAAGGTGGGACTATGGCATAGCTTCCCTTGCTCTAGAAACTTCTAAGAGTCTTATCAACAATTCATCCCTTTTTTCTTGACTTAGTTTCTCTTAAGGAACATATAATTATGTACAAACTTCTCACTGACATCAACAATGTCCCCACATTAAAAAAAAGGAGAATATGAGGACATTATTAAAAAATAAAAAAACATTTTTACTCACACATCTTGGAAGAATCTTTTAGATTCTTTCTTTCCTCATATTTAGAGGAGAAACTTGATGAAATTATATCAGATGTTATTATCATCAAATTCTGGACTAGACTTACTATTTTCTATTTTCCATTTAGAAAGAAGAGATTGTCAATAATTTAGACCTACTTATATATTCAAAGAAAATAAGTGATAACTTCTGCTATGGAGGGAATTTTGGTCCAGGTTTATCTCTTTTCAAAAGGAAGATTTAAGGCCTCTGATTGTTAATATAGAAAGATATTGATATTGAGAAATGTTCTGTTTCCCAGGGAACCCTGACTAATACAAGATCTACTACAGGGAGACTGTAATTAGCATGAAAAGGCTCAAGACACAGAGGCAGAGGAATAGCACAATAGATATTGGTCCCCATTTAAATCCCTTTTATCAGGACAGTGTGTAGATTGCCCCTTGCTGTTGATGGTGGCATCAAACAGCTCATAGTTTTATCCCTCCAGAAGATGTAGGCCAATAGGTAAAGTTTTCATTCAAAGTACATGTGATCACTCATACATAAGCATATGAATTCCTTATTTATAAATGTCTTAATTGCAACCATTGTAAATCTAGTACTAAATAACAGTTTAGTCATTCTCTTCAGATTACAGCCAGTCAATAAAATGAACTAGACAAGGCCATGTGTGCTATGGAAGTGATGAGTGCTATAAAAAGAAGTGCCAGATGAACACAGAGGACATACACTTAACCAGACCATGAATCCGACAAGCCTTTGAACCCACTAAGAAGGACCGAAAGAATGAGAGAGGGGAGAGTGGGAGGAAAGAGTAAATGCCAAGGTCCAAGGGTAGAGCACCATTTATTTGAAGAACAGAACTTAGGTCAGAGAGAGAAAGAATACAATATAAAGGGAGGAAGTGATGCAACAGGAGGTTGAAACCCTAAATAGTACATGGGAGAGCCTTGCATCAAAGGTGGTGTTTCCTAGACAGACTCAAAGGTTGAGGTGTTCATGCAGGAAGTTTATAGGGAGAGATTTCAAGATCAATGCATGTAGGGCTGCAAAGGAAGCTGACCACACAACTTCTTTCTGTGTGTCTAGCAGGAGATATTGGGCTATGACACCATCGTACCAAAGGCTCAGGTAATTCCTCATGGAACTCTGAATTTGGAATGGACTTTCAAAGTTGCTCCCAATGGCGATAGGGGCTAGAATGTTATACCCCAATGGAGCAAGCAATGGATATAGACAGACCCTGGGAAGGTGTGTCCTTGGGCAAATAGAATCTCTTTAGCTGAAGGCAAGTCCTAGAGAGGGACTCAATTGAGATCTGTTGACTGCGACACTACATTGAATGCCTGAGTTCTTGGAATGAGGGAGTTTAAAGAAAGAGTGCACGTCAGTATAAATAAAGCATGTTAAAGATACACATTATAAATCATGTTAGGACAGTGGTAACACTGGGTTTTCAGCATGGAGGAGACACAATCTGCTATATATTTAGAAAGGCTCTGGCTGCAATATGAGCAACAGACAGGAGACAAGCCTGAGTAGGGAGACACAGATCAGTTGAAAATTACTTGTAAAAATCCAGGGAACAGAAGATGGAGACATGAAGTAGGTAGTGGCAGTCAGAATGGAGAGTTACAGATGAAACTAAGGGAGGTAAAAGGAACAAGGGTCGGTGATTGGATGGGAGGTAATTGCAGCCCCCCCCCAAAAAAAAAGATTAAAAAAGCCTAATGAGATTTATAAAGTGATATAAAAAAAGCATAAGATGAAATCATGAGGGCTTTTCTTTTTTAATGAAGTATTCATTAAATTCTCACTCTGTGCTTTCAACTTTATTAAAGAGGAGAAGGAAGAAGGGCAGTATTTGTTTGAGCACCTGCGATGTGCCAAACCCATTATCTCTTTGTCTTATTTTAAACCTGATGACTTAAGGTTCTCATTTTCATTTAATAGATGAGAGTGAATGCTTAGAAATTTCATGGTAATTATAGAAGTCAAGGTACTATTAATTGGTAGAGTCAGAATCTCAATCCAGATCTGGTGTGTATTTTCCTATAATTTTGACACTATATCATAGCCCAGTACAAATGATTAGGTTAAGAAGATTTACCAACCATGCATTATAGTTTATAAAAATATAGTATTATTTTAGTTTATACAACACACTAACTTTTAAATACTAAAAAGATGAAAAACAAGAAGATTCTTATGTGCTTTCGTGAATAGTGATAATATTCTACATTCTCAAACCTTAAAGATGTGGCCTATAACATTTGTTTTTGTCGAATGAAAAAACAAAATGCAACAGCTTCATCTTTCATTACCACTTAGTAAAGGAAAGTTCGATATATTCTGAGGGAATTAAAAATGTATAACAATAGGCATTTAGGATAAAATTACCTCACAACAAAAAGTGTATGTATTATAATATTAGCACTGATGCTATTGATTAATGTAAAGCTAGAATTACATACCCACGTGGAACCCAGGTTTATGAAAATGTCTAAAGGTGTGTCTCAGGGGTGTGAGAACCCTGAATATGAAGAAACCTGCTGTGGATGGTCTCGCAGGGGGGTTAGGAAAAACTCCTCTGGTTTCTGGTTTCTGCAGGGAGAGATGCAACAGCGGCTGCGTCAATAGTCTGAGCTAATTTTTACTCTGCCAATTTCCTCCCAACACACTTTGATTCAGAGTTGGAGCATAGTCCTCCCCCTGAGGAGTTGAGAAGAGACAGTAACATTCCCAGAGGGACTTCTTGTCTGTGCATCTAAGTGGAGCAAGTGCTCGTCATCAGTCGGCCTCCTAGGGGAATCGTCTTTGTGTGAGAGGTAGTGCACATCCTTCGTAAGGGCAGCATCCTTTCCCCAGGTCCAGTAGTCAGGCCTGAACAGTCATGATTCTCATGAAAGGTCATTCAGGTTAAGTGTGATTGCGTCTGTGATACACTTTAGAATTGTAGAGCCTTGAACTACATATATTTCATGATTTAGAATTACTTTAGAATTGTAAAGCCTTAAACTACATATATTTCATGATTCTTTGCAGTCCCTCACCAGGAGCAGAGAGACTTCCTTTACCTCACTGAATTTCCTTGTGAAGTAGATTTTGACAATAAGAGTTAACTAAAATAGATGCTAGTTTATAACCCTAGAACAACTCTCTTGCTCCCTGATTTAAAAAAAAAAAAAAAAAAAAAAGGATTTGATTTATACAGATCCTATTCATCATGAACATGATTTTTAGAAAGAATAATTTTTCCTTTGAAGATGTATATTATACACTTTTTAGAACTTGGGGGGATTAAAATGTATTTAAGGGTAGTCTCACTTATTTTGCACATGATTACTCAGATTCACAGATGGGAAATAGATTCAAGGTCATACAAGTATTTAATGGCAAAAGTAGGACTATAAACCAAGTTTATTTTTTAAATCCAAATCCAGACCAAGGCAATACCATATTTCCTTGTTTTATAATTTCTTAATAAATAATAAATAGGAGATGCCAAAACACTATCAATCAATAAGTATCAACTAAAAATGTTAAGCCATATATTTAGAAATTTCAAGGGCACACTGGAGCCGTGGGTGGGGCTGCAGTGGGAACCCCAGAGGCCTGGAGTAGCCCAGACTTATATATTTTTTCTTTTCTTTTCTTTTCTTTTCTTTTCTTTTCTTTTCTTTTCTTTTCTTTTCTTTCTTTTTTTTTTTTTTTTTTTTTTTTGAGATTTGGTATCACTCTCATTGATTAAAACACCACCAAATTGAAAGTGAAATAAACCACAATGAATTAGAATAAAATTTATACATCGAGCACAGAAAATTAATAAATCTAACATTTATTAAAAAAATAATAATAAGTCTTTTTCCAGAGACAAAAAACTATTGTTTAGTCTGATCATCAATTGCTACTACACCAACTTTAGAGCCGAATTTAATTTCAAGTAAAAAAATATTTACAACAACAGATTTCTCATAAATGGAATCTGACCTTTCCTTGATTTCCCTTTGAAGTCACTAATGAGTATCTAAAACTGTTGTACTACAGGGTTTTAATCAACTTCCTAAGGGCTGGGCTTGGGAGGAAGGAGCCAGGACAATCTGGGTGAGGACTGATGACTTATAATTTTCTTAGGGCTTAGTTTTTAAATATCACAGATAAATCATTTCCCTAACAAACTTTATATTTTAATCTTCATTTATTTAAAAAAAATTGCCCTTCGTTATTGAAGATGCCAAATAAATTGCATCAACAGAAATTAATAGGCAATGGAACTTGATGAATTCTCTTGGAGAATATTTTTATGATGAAAGCTTGGCAACTATTCTTGTGATTACTCATGATAATGGATGGTTCCAGATAAACTGTCCTATTCTTCTTTCTAGAATATTCCTCTTCTTTCTTATTTCCTTCAAGAATGGTCAAGCACGCCACCCTTTCCTTCCACTATGTTGTCTCCCTCCATTTTTCTATCTAACTCCTGTTTTTCCCAAGATCTCGCAGTTTACCAGAGAAGGAAGGGATCTTATTCTCCTTCATACTCAAATGTATTTTATACTTCCAGCACTCAACACCAATCATCCATTGTAATATTGTCCATGTCACATATTCCTCAGCTATTAAATGGTCCAAAAAGATTGATTTGTATGCTGACTTATAAAATATGGGTGTAGAGGATAGGAGGGCAAAGAAGGTGGGTAGTTTGTATTTTTTTCTGAGAGCTACAGAGAACACATAGCAGATGGCTAAGTACATTAGAGGCAAGGATGTACTTAGAATTCATTCAATCATCAGATAGTACATGTGCTGAAAGTGGGCTTGCTCCATGATTAGGGACACTTCCAGCCATCTTACCTTTCCTATAATAGATAAGTGAGAATAAAAGGAAGTTTTTAAGAACTCTTGGGAAAAAATTTGAATTTACTTAAATATAAAGGTTTACCTGGTTAAAAATAGTCTTCCTCTCCCTTACCAGGGATCAAAATTCTTGTGAGCAGCACAAGAGTTAAAGATGAACATTACTGACCTCCCATCACATACCAGTAACTAACATATATTTTCCCACTAAAGTTTACAACAATTTTATGAGGGAGGCATCATTATTCCCACATCTCTCTGCAATATTTGCTTTGAATGCTAAAAAATACTGATTATAGACAGAATATGTTAAAAATGTGGCATTGCTTGTAGGAAATATTTATTTTACTTTATTCTATAAAATAAATTAATGTTAATAAATTAAATAGTTTATATATTTATAATATCTATAAATATATCAAGTGTTACTATTTATTAGCTAAAGTTTATAATTCATTAAGGCTCAAGAAGTTAAATATTGAACCACTAGCACATTTCATTAAAAAATGGAATTTCTCGTGTTACAAAGAAATAATCGTGTTTGTGTGTGTTCTAGAAATCTTTTTTCCTTGAAAAGCACTAATAAAAGTCAAAAATTTTCTTCTTCTGTATTTGTCTATATAACCATGTATGGCAATAACAAAATTGGGATTTTCTCCAGCCTTCACACCCTATAATAGATTAATGTATAACATGTATTACTATTGGAACTAGAGGCAAACGTGTTTCTTTTCTTTTTTTTTTTTTTTTTTTTTTTTTTTCCTAATTAAGGCTGCTGAGAGAGTAGCTCCTCACATGTGGAAAATTTGCTTGCATTTGGAGTTTTACTGCCTGTCCTCTGCAAAAAGGGCAGTGTCTTCAAATCTGAAGATTTTTGCAGCTGTTCAGATAGTTGACTAATCACTTCTGAAATTTTCTTCATCAAAATGAAATTCATCATGAACTAATTGGAATTCATAATAATATCAGAACTTGGCTTTTCTGAAGATCTGTTCATCACTGGGTTTCACTAGTTTGGGCTCATCTCTGAAAACATGAATTTCACTTTCAAAAGTCCAAGTGGGAGTTGAGTGGGAGCCCGAGTGGAAGCCTGAGTGGGTGCCTGCCACAGAGACTCTTTGTGGCAGGTTTGGGTTAGGATTTGATATTCTTCTCTCACATCTTTCATCTTCCATTAATGCAGCCCTGAAACTGGTGCCACACCAAGTGCCACACTGCATGCAGAGTTCTGCCACCTGAAAGGCAGTGGGAATTTATCTTAATAGAACATGGAATCAGGTAAGTGCCTGCTTTACACACCCTGTATGAATTTGGTAAGAACCTGGGATTCTCATGAATCGAATAAACAAATGTGCTTTCTAAAGTATTAAGCCTGTTCATACAGGGTGGCTCCCGTGGCTAGGTGGGTAGGGCACCAGCCACATACACTGAGTCTGGTGGGTTTGAACCCAAACAACAATGACAAGTACAACAAAAAAGAATAGTCAGGTGTTGTGCCAGGTGCCTGTAATCCCAGCTATTTGGGAGGCTGAGGCAAGAGAATTGCTTAAGCCCAAGACTTTGAGGTTGTTGTGAGCTGTGATGCCACAGCACTCTACCAAGGGTGACATAAGGTGACTCTATCTCAAAAAAAAAAAAAAAAGCCTGTTCATACAAATATATATTATGATTAGCATTTACCTGTCATTAGCACAACATTCTCACTAATTTCTTCAGTTATGAAAAGGAAAGAAGAGGATATAGGTATGCATGTATAGAAGTTTTACTAAATAAAATACATTTTAAATTCTTCATAATCAAGGTGTATCTACAAAAACAAATATTGGCTGTTTATTCATTTCAGTCATATTGTTTTTTTAATAATTTTTACAATTTTATAAATTTGTAAATTTTTATTAAGTCATGTACACATAGATCATGAATACATTTTGTACACTTTTTATAACTGACTCTAGTCAAGAAACATTTGTTGTCTGCAGGGTAGCTACTGAATTTTCTCAGGTCTTTTCTTCAACTGAAAATTAGGGGAGTGGGAAAGAGATGAATAAAAAGAACAAACAGAAAAAGGTTCATCTATATTGTAAGAAAAATGCAGCCTTAATTCTCTAGGAAACTCTGCCTTAAGCAGAGGGAGCTTTCTGGTTTAGAGTTCTATATATTTCCAAATCTTCACATAAAAATGTATGAGTAGGCCACCTGTCAATCACTCACTGCCAAGTTGTGGCTGGCTGGCGGATGGCCTTCAGGAAAAACTTACCTCAAAGGGAAATAAAATAATGTCAGCATGAAAACTCCACTGAAGGAGGAGACAAGATGGCTGACTGAAGCCAGCTTTCCACAGAGGCTCCCATTCAGAAAGAGAGTTAAAGGACAGAAATTTAGCTAGTAACATGGTGGATTAGAGCTGCATCAAGAGAGAAGGTTGAAGAATGAGCATCAACCCTGCTGAGGTGAGCTGCAACCACAAGGATGCAAACAAAAGGTACAAAATCTATCACCAAGTGGATGGGAGCCCCCCCCATGAGAACGGCTCAGAGTGACATACAAATAAACGAGCAGACTTCAAAGGTCCTCCCACTACACTCCACAGGAGAGATCCCCCCAAACTGGACCTACCTCACCTACTCCCACCACTGCCACAGCGTTCTTCTGCCAGGCATAAAACTGTATAAAACTGTATATATTCTCTACCTGCAATTTTGAGCTCACAGCACTCCCCTCCACTCTCACTCTGAGTTCTGGAGGCCTGTCCTCCAGGAGTCCAGATTGTTGGGTGATTTCTCGAGGGGTGTGGACAGGGCTTGGACTGCAGCTGGTCAGTGCTGATTCTGCAGCACAGGAGTGAGGAGAGGATGGTCAGCTGAGAGGGAACCACGGCGGAGCAGTGGTGCCACGATGCACAGAGCAGCAGCTGTTTTTGGCAACATTAGGGCTCACTCCTGGATATTCTGAAGCCACATCCTCTGCTCTCTGGGTAACCAGAAAAAGCCAGGCATCTTCTCAGGTGGCAACCACAGCAGAACAGATCTGGGATGGAAATGCAGGCTCCGGGAGAAAAGGGTTTGCCTGAGGTGGTACCAGCCAGGGTTGAGCGTGGGGACTAGAAAATGCACGTGCAGAGCCAGGAAACTCCCAGGGTGGGGCTGAACAAGAGGACCAGTTTATTGAGCCTAAGACGCACCTGGACCTTAGGGGATCATCAGCTTATAGACAAAGGAAGGCAGGAGGCTGGAACTGACATCTAACCATGCTGCGAATACAAACCTACAGGAGCAAAGATAGGGCCTGAGGTGCAGGATCTGGGAACTCAAAACAGCTTCTCTTCTGCAAGGGAATTTAGCAGGAACAGGAACAAATTCCCGCAAAGTTTTTTGTTCTGTCAGTAACATCAATAAAAGGCAAGGGTGGAACTTAGTGAACATCCCCCAGTCTCCATCAAGCACCTGAGGTTGTCAGGCCTCATCGCCCCCTGCTGGGTAGAGGCAGAGAGCAGTGGCCTGGCTGAGCACATATAGATTTTCTAGTGATTCAAGCATGTGCAACCCCCTGGAGTATCTGCTCATTGGAGGGAACTAGGTCACAGCCCTGAAGGGCTATCAGTGACTGAGTGTCACAGAGGTGCAAGGTAAGGAAGGAGGCATCAACCTTCCCAGACTAATCTATTTGCTGGGTGGGTCCTCCTGAGTTCACAAAGCCCTGAAGCAAGTCATATTTGAGTTGTCAGCAGACCCATGCAATCTGGTTGCCAGAGACCTTTTAAACTCTTCTACCTGAGACAGGTTCTAAATGAGAAAATTGATTTGGACCTTTTGAACTGAGCCAATCACCCGAGGACTATTCAAGTGGTGCCCTAGGTGTGTGGTTGTAGGAAGATTTGATTTTCCTTTTCCAATTGTGGCGGGGGGGGGGTAACTTAATTAATTGCTAGTATTTCTCCACAGCTGAGACTTCAAACCAGAGTAACTGTTTCACTAGGGTCGAACAGAGACCAGCTAAAAACAAGACAGAACCACT